>JAULKQ010008226.1:0-13456 GCA_032356285.1 Smithsoniella earleae | reverse complement strand
GTAAGCACTTATTAGTTTCCTTTCCATTGTGTTGGAGCGATACTTAAGTTACGTGAGCAGGTTCAGGACGTAACAGCTCCTGGAAATGGTTAGACCTGCTCCCAGAATTTCATGAGCTCCTATTTAGTTCTCATGAGCTGCCTTAGAGCTACACATCTTGGCTTGTTCAATTGAGTTACGGATTGGAACCCAAAACAAGGAGGAGCAAGTGATTGTGGTGAAGGGGAGGGGCGCACGATGAGCAAGTCGAGCTGGGACGAGTGCATGGCTGCTGAGCCAGTGTACAGCTCGGCATTCTTGTCCCCGGACACGCGGAACAAGTCTTTGTAGGCCACCAACAGCTGAGGGTGGCCAAGGGAGCGGATGCGGTCCACAGACTCAGTGACCAGCTCCCAGGGGTTCCATGCAGGGGGAGCGTGCCACTGAGTCAGCCGCGCCTCATGGTTGAGATAGATCACACGCTTCTCGTTCGACTCTTTCGACGTCCAGATGCGCCGCTCCCACCACGTGCCGTCTGCCGCGAGGATCTGGCTCGGCGGGAGGGGCTCCGGCCCCACCCCCGGTTGCCCCCCCTCTGCCCCCATGTCTACAACCACAACCAATTGAGACTGCGTCAGAAACCCTGTCAGGGCACCAGCCGACAGAAAACTCCACTCCCTAAAATTCAAGTCTAAGAACGCAGTAAACGATTGTACTAATCCCCAGCACTCCCGAGGATGCTGTGAGCCTCAAGAGTTTCCTTCTCCACACCCCAACCACAGCTAATTGCTTGGTGCTTGCGCGGGAGGCACACTCACAAGACCTGCCTCCACTATGTTCTTGTACTGTCTAATACAAGTACCATACTAAATACAAACCTTCAAAGATCTATGGCGCATGTCACGCTCATTTATTTTTGAAATCTCGCCGTTTCATGGACCTGGTACTCGTTGGTATACATTGTGCTTAATTCAGCATTCCTCAACCAAGCCACTCGTGCACGGAACTTGAAGCTTCGTGTACTCAGGTTGAACAAACACCGCACAGCACCACCGAGATAAAATGCTCCAAGGGCTTCGTGCTGGTGCACAATTGGAGTAAATACACCAAAATTGGATACAAACAGACGAACGAAATTGACAAAACCGATCAAACGTAATACTCGCTAATGAAACACTTCCTCTCTATCTTTGGAGAGGCCTCGCGGCCACAGTCATGCCACGACGCATCCCTCGATTTTTTCCCCATCCAATTGCGAGGCACCAGGGGCGCTCTTCGTTATGCATGACGATGCCGCCACCATAACACAGCGTTACGCGTTCTTGACGAAAGGTTTGTTTTTGGTACGGTGCTGCTTCAACTATACACCTTGAGCTGGCTCGGTGTAGTGAATAACAGTGCTGTAAACGAGCAGGCACCGCACCATTCAGTGCTGTTAGGTTTGGCGCAGAAGCAGCCGGGGCCATCATGCCTTGGGCCATGGACCCCACGCGAGCTGCAAAGTTGCCAAACATCTTACTGGCCTTCTGGACGCTCTTACCGTTGAGAGACCGTGCCACAGCGTCCCTGGCAGCGGGTGAGGCTGTGGTACCCTTCCAGTTTGGGTCTGAACGATGGCCCACAACCTACACAGCAACCACAAGCGGAAGTGGTCTCAACCTGCGCAATATTATCGCAGCGCTACAGTAGAGCGTCTGCAGCACACTGACGTTTCAAGAAACTGACTGCTAATAAGCAAGGAAACACGAGCACATTGGTGTATGCTCTTGGAATCAGGTCAACTGAATATGCCTGACAGCAAACATTCTGCGGTATTTTGAGACAAGTGTAGCATTCTAGCAAAACTATGGTTCTGGCTTCGTGCCTGTAAATCCAGTGCCCGGCACTGCTCTAAGAGAACCTGGAAACCGGAATAATACGAAGCTACATTGGTCCGGTCCAGCGAGTCAGCGCAGTTGAAGCGGAAGAGTCCTTTTTGTCTGCTCGTCCACCTGATGAGCCTCCCCTCTCCCCATTTCGCTTCATCACTGGACGTGTCCGGCTCAAAGCCCTCCACAATGTCGCCAGACGAGAAGCCAAAGCTCTTCATTCGGGATTCTGTGGCGCCCCAAAGAATCTGAACCACCGGGGCAAGCCCCCCGTGCGTCGCTGCCAGCTCGTGCCAATCGATCCCAATGTTATCGATCTGCAACGCCCTGTAACCATGAGATATACACAAACAGCGCTCAAGAACGATTCCTACCGTACCGCTTCACCAGAAATGCATTCACGCAATGCAAAGATAACATCCGATACCAAGTCTGCCACCGCTCGGAATAATAACCGCATGGGTCGCTCAATGTTCGCCCGTTGAGCTCGCGAACCGTTCATCGCAACCTCCGTACCAGGTGTAAGGAACACAACACATAACAGTCTTCGTGAGCATACAGCGTATCAATACTAACTACTTTGCACGTTGTTAAGTTCAATATCGCACAAGAGCTGACATGGATTCGTCATGGCTTGCGATTTTTCCCACGCACGCATTGTTTGTTCCCACTGTTTTACTGTGCGTTTCGCCGTTGTTTTCAAGACATTGCAGACACCCCGATACAGCTCGCCAGGCACCACACAAGTTTATTGTCCACTTAAACTGTAGAAGCTCGAGCTGGATAGCTAAATTTCAGTAGACGACGACGTCACAAACTCGATGATGTCACAAACACACAACCATTACGACCCCGATCAAATCGGAAATACTGAATTTCTGGATCTCAAGTGTTTCTATAAGTGAATAGAACCGGGACTTATCGGTGAAGCTAACATGTGGACATTCGTTTGGGCGGGAGAACTTCAGATCCAGGAATCAACATGAGCAATATCTAAAAAAGAACGATTATCACACCTCCATGTGGCACTCGCGTTGGAGAATACTTAGCAGATCACAGAAAGCTGAATAAAGACGTGCTTCGGATCTGTCACGGTCAATGCTGCCCTTCCGAAGAAGGTTAACTACAGCAATAGGAAATCGTAAGCTTTCCGACCGCTGCTTAGTTGTCAAAGCCCCATCTGCATGCCGTTCACTCACAGTCATGCTCAGTTTCTTGTACCTCATCTGAAGACCTCGAAAGTACCTGTACGAAAAATGATTGTGCTCGGACTGACGTAAGGATGACGGAATAGGCAAAGAGAGCGTTTGACCTTCACAGAAATGTCAGCAGGGGCTTGCCTGCGTGAGCCAGCAAAAGTTCTCTCGTTCTCGATAGCGATGGCTGTCCCCACACCGTTTGGTTTGACCGTCTGGCTCCAGTTTATGGGTACCGAACCTCTTCGCCACAAATAACACGACCACTGACCGCTTGGGAGGGCAACGATCTGCTCGCACTCGATTTCATTCGCTGCTGCAGCTAAAGAGTTGAGACCTCTGGCTTTGTACCTAAATTCAGAGCGAGCGAAATTGAGTGAGTGCACGAAACACATATCAACTACTACTGCGATACCACTTTCCACGGATCACTGAAAAGCTGCATTTTCCAGACAGAACACGAATATTTTGATGATGCGAACTATCGTGAAGGGAACTTACCTTGTGCCAGCGTGCATTCGGGAACGACGAGCTATGAGAGTGGTATTGAAAGGACTCCCAGTTAAGTCAGAAAGGATACGCTGCTCAGCAAGACCTTGCAACAGATAAGGGGTAACTCCTTCGAGGCCGACTCGCCTAAAAGGTTGTGTTAAGTAACAGTTCCATACAAACTCCCAGCATGGCTTACTTACAGGGTGCGTGGACGGGAAAGGCCGAGAGATGTCCAGTGTCTCACAAAAATAGTGGTAGCCTGCAACTGGGAATTCGGACAGCATCTCTCCAAGTCGAAAATCCGCTTCAGGATCTGGAATACGGATCTGCAAGTCAGGTGCAAGATGGAACGGTTGTGTCATGCGATGTGTTCAGCAAATTTCGCTGTCACGCGCTAAAATATACGGAAGGCTGGTGATATTACTTGGCGCAACTTGAATCAAGGTCTCGGAGCTGGCACCTCGCAGTAGTGAGTCTCTCAGCAAGACGAAATTTACCTCCTCAAAATATGAATACGGCGTATTTTCAAGCTAATCGTGTTCAAAATAGGAACTTATCGTCGCACCTGTAGTGGTACACAAACCCATTGCACACTCGTAACTCCATAGATGCAGTGGTTCCCGGGTAGCTGCACCGGCTTGGCTTGTACTTCTGTGGCCAGCAAAAACCATACATTGCATGCTGTCACTGTACACCCAAGAACTGCCTTTCCTGATGCCTTAACCTACACACTGATCTGCGGCTGGCATTCACTGGCAGAACACGTTAGCTAGTGATCGCTAATTAAGATGGATGAGGATGCGCACGGACACTTTCCCCCTGCTACGTCGTTGTAGACTCTCCATTGCTTGATTCTGCACGACTCGCTTATCTAAAAGAGCGTCGGTGAAGCAACTACGCGTTATCACACACTATTAGTGCATAACTACAAGAGATACCGAGGCGTGCCATGTCTGGAAAAACGTTAGTCCCTGAAATATCTTCAAATTGAAGAAGGCCATCTTCGGTGTTAATATGAATCAGGACCGCGTCTAAATCCCTGCATATGTGACCACATTTATGCTGTGCTCAACTACACCACGCTGTAGTACACACCAAGGTCAAACCTTGAAGCCGAACATATTGCCATGTAGTAAACAGGCGAGTTTCCTTCATGCGGTATGAAGGCTACAAGCTGAGCCACTGAACGAGGCAAGCTCATAGCCAACCGTTCCACTACTCCTCCGCCTGGAACCCTTTCTGTATAGGTTGGCAAAGCTGAACTGTTTATAGAGAGATCATTACCATGTGTGCATTTAAGTTCAACGCAACCTGCGACTGCATACAGTTACAGTCGCGTTGACTGAATTATATCAACATCTAATGTAGTATTTGCTACGCACTGAGGAAAGGTAAGCTTTTCCGGTTTGAAACAGTAAGAAATGGTAACAACTAGTGCCCGCGCTTGCTACCTTTTCCAACAGGCTTTCAAGTTGCCAGGCCCGTACCCTCTCTACGTACAGGTTTACAGACAGAAAAAAGTTCGTATCCCGATGACTTCCGCTTGCAATTGTTAGATGCATAATGGATTATCGTGAAGCTTCAGGCCTGTTTTGGTTCGTCGGGCCATTTGTCTTGCGCTATTCACCCTCCATGCATTATTTACCTGCAATATGCAAACTAAATACCCATACACATGCTGTAGTCAAACTCAGTGGATGATACAATAATTGAGTCACCGTTGTATTTTCATATAATGCTCTCCGGCAGTCGTAAGAACCGAACCCCGGCGCAATGCCAGAGGTAGGGTAGCTCAGGTGTTGCACACGGAGTCGGTTCGACGTGCATTTGTAATGTAACCTAAGCTCAGCCCCTGAATAAACGTGCATAGATTACCTCCTCTGTGACCAGTCTATGATTCTCTCGCATGCAGTGTGAGGGTGACAAGCGCGGAGAGAGAGCATAGAACTCTTATAGTTTGCACCAAACAGCTATATTATGACACCAATCACGATTATGAATTTTCATGAGGCCACCGTGATCTTAATCTTGTCGTAAACCTTCACCTTTTCTGACTGCATGCAGCTGTTGGAAGCGATGAAGGCTTTGCGTGTTTTGGAATTAGTTCAGCACTTGTATGTCAGTTGAAGTGAAATATGTCAATTTGGATACTTATCTCCGTACTGCCCTGATTCAGGTCTGACCCAGTTTCATCAGTGATTAGAAGTAATGTGGAGCTCTGTGCGTGAAACATCGTTGAAGGATCTACCTGTGGATCAAGAATGTCACGAGCGAACGTCAAATTGTTAAAAGTTAAATATTGGAACGCAGGTTTCGTTGTGGGCCCCTACCTTGTGCTCTTGAAATAGATTCAGTTTTGGGACAAAGTACGGAACGCTAATGATCACCTGTGATGTGCACTATTTAGATACTTGACGATTTGGCATGCACTTACAAACTCCGTTTCGTATTGGGAGTCGGATTCAAGCTGCACCAGTGATATGCTGGGGTTTGCATTCAACTTTTTGAGGCTCTCAAGTCGGGGCATCTTGTGAAGTAAACCTTACATTGACATTCTGATTCACCAACGGTGTAGATGTAAACCATTCGCTGTGCCTTTCACAATAGGAACTAGGACTTGATTAGTATCTACCTTGTCCTGGAGCCTAGAGCTGTCACAGGTTGTACGACTGTTGTTTGTGTGACACTTGTAAAGTTGACAAAAGATATACTCATGAACTTTGAACCAAAAGGAAGCGTGCATTGCTTCAGCAGGATGCCAGTATGCTTGATGTGCCTCACACCAACAATTCTCATTGACCCTGCAGTACCTGTTGGTGTGCATGTCATACCAGACATCCTGCTCTAGATTCCAACGTCATTAGACCATCAGCTGTACATGAGTAAAGGCTAGAATGTTTCTCAGGACAAGGTGTGTCTCTTCTTAGTGTTGTATGATTATCACTCAGTATACAAGACTCCATGTGAGTATGGTGTGGAGTTTGGCATATGTAGCAATGGAAGAAAATACTGAACAGTGTCAGTCCATTAAACTGGGCAGTTTTTTGGCACACCATAAGTTGACTGTCTTGAATATAAATTGCCTGTGTTAACAAGACACGGTACACTAGAACATAGTCTGTGGTCTACAAGTGCTTGAGTTCAATGGCGATTAGATATTTCTGCAATCATAAAGTGATAGCTTCTGGTGTGTTAGGCTCGTTGTATTCACTGTTGTAATTATAATGACTGGCCTGCATGTTTCTAATGAACTTGATTTCCTGAGGGTACAAATGAATCTGTCCATAAATTCAACAATAAATTTCTTTGTAAGAGTCTGTACCCACAGCTGCTACAGTATGACTTTTACTTGTTTCATTTATCATTTATCAGGTGCATCATTCCACAATTGACTCACTCCTCAGTGAATTAGCTGACAAACACCACACTTGTCCCGCTCACTTACATCTGGATTCTTCTAATTAGAAAGTCTATAATTCTGCTGTCAACATGAGTACACGAGGCCCATGAATGGGACTGATATTTCGATGCTAGTACAGTCTGTTTTCCCAGCACATTTTAAGCTACACAAGTGGCGTTGCTGTTTGTTCGTCGACTTGTTCTATCGATACGATTTGAACACTTGTGCAGGAAAATAGCAAGGTAACCATGTGTCTTCAGCTTCTGCAAGCACCCGGGAAGGTGACTTCTTGTGAACATTCTTCGATCCGGACACTGAGCATGCTCGTATTATCATGTACCACCTAAAAAGATGCTGCATTTGTGCTCGAAAGCGAAGGTATCTTCTCCTGTTATTCTATCAGCTCACTTCAGACAATTGAAAGACAAAGTAGGATATGTTGTCCTCTTTTTGTGTGGCGTATGCGTGCAATGAACTGCTGATGATCGAGGCCAGTTCCAGAAAGTGGCGCCACACGTGCTGCAAGCTCCTGCGAGTTGTTTACTTGACACTCAATGAGGCGAGAACATGCGTCTTGTCACTGGCGCTCCGTGATTGCTACTTTCAGTGTCATGTCGGCCTTGTTTCGATTGTCATGAACTAACATGTAAGCGTGATGAATCGCGTCATTGCCAGCCCCCAACATAAACCTTCATGCACTGGTCTCATTTTAGTTTCACTGGGATTTCTGTTGTCAATGGTGCGCCAGAACTCACTTTGTTGACAATGTTTCCGGGCTCAAATTCCGCACGGGATATTGCGAGATTTCCTATTGATATTGTTATATACAGTGCTGACGCTGCGGGGATGTCCGTGCGGGGATGTCCGTGAACACGCGAGTCCGTGCAATCAGACTCTTTCAGAGAATGCAATAGAAATTCAAGCTACAAGACAAAAGTTATATGTGAGTCACTCTGGAAACAATTCACGGTATGCGGTTCGTGTGTCGTGATTCGTTGCTGATTCCCTCCGGATCATGCGTATCGAAAAAACTTGCTGAATCACCGATATCCAACTCCCGACGCCCTATCGAGACGAAAACAGCAAACAAATTGATAATTAATAGGATCTTAAACTGAGTAAGTGTGAGTCTGTGAACATTATGCATTCAATTACACTACGTGGGCAATTGGACACAGTAGCTCGGTTGAATTCCCCAGTCAACTTCGAAAAATTGAACACACAAGTACAACGTAGAGTTTATGTAGTGTTTGAGATACTATTCAAGTTTCATAAGCTAGTGCATCGGTAAAGCTCAGGTAAAGGGGTAACATAAATTCAGAAAACTTTACGTGGAGCGAGATTCTAATTTACGGACTCTGCTTCTCGCGCTATGGTGCGTCTCAGTACTAATCATATGCAACAGAACCAGTACACGTCATCATCCCTTGTTCCCAACGAGATAAAAGCAGTGCGGCTTCTACCTATGGTATTATCCTAAGACTGACGGCCACGTCAAGAGCCATGTCTGTCAAATGACGTGCAAGAGCTGTGGATGTCTTATTCGAGTTGAAAAACTGCCAATGTCGATGTCAACTCCCGTAAAGATGTAGACCTTCGACAAAATCGGAATATGTGTCGAACGGGATTATTGATAAAAAATAAACGACAGTTGATCTGTGCACTCATTGTTAAGTGAAGCTGCTCTGCTCCAGTCGTGATAGGAGGTGACCATAGTATTGTCTATACACGTGTAACAGCTGTCACGTGCGGAATGACAGTGCATGGCTCATCACTCATATGGCATCACACAGTCATCAGAAATTGCGCTAGTCTACAGCAAAAACAAGCGTTCGAGGGAGACTCATAACGTGATGGGGGCAGTGTATCAGTACCAGTTGTGATTTCAGAAGTTCGACTGCACTATAAACGACCATCACTATCGAGGCATGCGTGTTCACAGTTCCACAGCGAGGAGACAGAGCGTATCTACATGTCTTGAGTTAAAAGGTTCGTACGGTTGAAAAATGATGCCAACTTAATTCCATCTTTGTTTACCGCTCCCTAGCTAACTAATTACGCTTTGCAGCCAGCACAGGCAGGACGACCCAGACAGCAACCGACAAAAAGTTGCAACAATATCTCTGCAGTAGTGATAGATACCCATTTTCTAAAGGATGTTCGTACGGAGTTACGCGATTGCGTGCATCAGCTCCTGCGGATGCTACAACACTGGCGTATCCAAACTCGCTGGACGTGAAAACACTCCAGGCTGAATTACCAGCTACGGAGACACTTTCACAACGCTGGCAAAGATATGCTCAAGTGGCTATCTCATCAGCATTGATGCTTGTTGGTGATCAAATAATGAAGACGATATTCACATCTTGGCAAATCCAATTTCCTCACACGTTAGCAGGGATGTTGCTGATATTAACAAGCTTGGTCGTAGCGAAGGCTGCAAAAGGCAAGTTTGCAACAGCTGCAGATGCTTTTGTGGGTATGCTTCGCGTGCAAGAACGATAAGCGTCAAAAAAGTGCAGCAGGCTCTGAGAAACGGAGTTTACCTCCAGTACTCCACGTGCTCACTGCCTCTCGTTTTACAGATTACTTTGCACCATTAAGAGACTGGATTGCAAGATGGATGCCTGTATTCTTCGTCCCTGCTCTGGTTGCACTGCCACTGTCCGCTTCAAAGATCGCAGTTTCGGACATCTCCAAGATCGCCCAAGTGACTGCATTAGGCTGGACATCTTCGCTTCTTTTTGTTGTCGTTATTCTGAAGCTTGTTCGCGGTATGGCGCATACAGAGCTGACCAAAGAAGAAGTACGCGCCTGCCTTTCATGGCACCTCAAACACCCGTCTCGTATGGAACGAAGGCTTGACCACACAGCATTGCAACGCTTTTAAGTACGATGTGGCTGACAAAACTTTTAAGATAATGTGTTGTTGCATTCCGAACACAGACTTTGCAGCACAGCATGTACCACTCATCGTCCAACAGCCAAGCACATGTAGGAAGAGTCAACTGCGCCCAAACCTGTGAGCCCATTCAAACCAATGCATTACAAAGTTTGGGGAGCTGTTAGTGCGGTTTCCATCGCTGCAGCTGCTGCGTTCCCCTCCCAAGCTACATTTCTCAGCAGCGTGTTTCTATTGGCATCAACTGTGACGGGGTACTTGATAGGTGTAGCAGTACCTAAACCTGTTAAAGTTTTGCTCCACCCACTCGTAACTTGCGCGCTGTACGCTTCAGCGTGCTGCCATTTGTGGTCCTGGGTTTCCGGCCTCAGCTACACCAGCGTTCTCACGGGTTTTATGCACAAGGTGCGCTGTGTTTCCACGTGATCCAGCCACTAAGTAATCCCTTTTAATTGGGCCAACTTCGGCAAAGAGTGCAGGGTAGTGGTATTCCGGGTGCTGGCACGGCTCTCTTGTCTATGCTCGCTGTAGTGGTACGCACTCTTGTACTATCCGTGAAGACCAATATTCCGTACGGTTGATATTATCTGGTTAACATCCGGCATACGAGACTGTCTTAACATTCGTATGTACCACAACTCGGGAAACCACTAACGACATTAGGATCCACACTGTACAGACACAAGGAGACAAAGGTGTAGCAGAAGGTGAGTATTTCGTCCTTGCAGGTACTCTGCGATGGAATGCGCGTTTTCCTTCAGCGAAAGGTCGTTCAAAGGCACGCTCCGGAAATGTTCTCCGCGATATTAGCCTCTGCCTTGTTTTCGCTATTCTACACAGCCCATCTGTCAGCTGCAATTGGTATGAGCTCTGAAGCTTCGAGGTCTATCTTGGCACGTTCCGTAACGGTGGCTCTAGCACTGCCTATCACTGCTAACCTTGGCGGAGTCGAAAGTCTGACGACCGCCACAGTGTGTCTCACCGGTCTCATAGGGGCGGCATTTGGCCAGTTATTGATGAGTATGCTCAAAGTGCGTGACGAAATTTCTCGTGGTGTTGCTCAAGGTGCCAGTGGCCACGGACTCGGTGCATCTGCACTAGCAGCTACTGAACCTCAGGCTCTACCTTTCTGTGCCGTAACGATTGCCGGAATGGGAACGCTCTCGAACATCTTACTATGTTTCCCGGCAGTCCGAGGGGCTCTGTTGGGCATCACTGCGTAGACCCACTACTGATTAGATTGATTCGCATCGGTTGGCGAGACTATTGGGGAAGAGGATCTGACTCGTGGATAAACTGTAGTATTTGACACTGCTTTACAAGGCGCCTAGGACTTGGCACGCAGAACAGCTAGATATTAGAGATATAGTGACCGGCGCACTTACCTCGCCTGGCACTTGGTTTGTTCGCCCAGAGAATGTTCATATCTGGTATGTGTGTATTTAATTAAGGCGATTTTCCGGCTATTGGAAGGAATGGTTACTTTTATTCTTGTTGTGATGGCTTGTGTGAACTGAGGTGGAACTGGTTCAATTTCCATGGTCAGTCAATGGATGAATTGTTACTTTGCGGTTTGTTTGCGTGTGTTTTTCATGCAGTCAGAATCATGAGAGAGAGGTAAATTTGGAGAGGTGGTGCACGTGAAGCAGGAAATTCTCTTGTTTCACACTCGCGATCCTTCTGTAATCTGTTGTCATGCGGCTCTCACCTTCTGCTTGTCACCAACTGTATTATCACCATCCCGCTTTCCTGCACATTGCAACCATGTCCACATTCATCACTGGTATCTTTTCTGCAGACTGTGAGTAACATGAACTGAGTGTCTCCTCATCGTGACATGCCACTTACACCACAATAAATTTTAAACAAAATGATGTGGGATGATGTACAATATTAGCCACATTCTTCAAAACATAGTCAGATTAACACATAACTACATTATGTGAAATCAGCTGGCTTTGTGTGCCACACATGCACCTACACTTGAATGTGGCAGAACTGGGTTTTCTAGTGTTAGCATGCTCAGTGACAGAAGCTAACTGCTCTCCTAGGGAACTATCATAGTTTTGGAGTTCAGACACGCCAAGCTGAGACTTGTTCACCCACTCCCCTTTCAATGTTAATGCTGCTCTCTTTGTTGTAGTAGGTACTATCGAGGGAACAGGCAGTGCTGTTGCAGTGTACCTCCAATAACATGGAATGCTCGCTTTTGACTCAGACACAGATGCTTGCTATATCATGAGTAAAGTTCGCAGATTCACATAGTTTCGGAGTGCAATGCTACTACTGAAATAAATCTCAACACTGGCAATTGAAATCACTTGCTTGACTGATGTTGGCCAATTCATGATAGACTCTTTCACTCACCACTACTTCCAGCACTCTTCCTCATGTCATTGCAATGGCTGAAACATAGTCACCGTTGTAAAGTTTGAATGTGATTTATGTATGCTCTGGATGGAAAATATTTGGAAACAGTCACCCTGCCATTCAGAATTTCCCCAAAGAAATTAAAGGTCGGTAAATGAACTCCAGTGCATCAGCAAACAAGACCACTGTGCTCCCTCCAACATTCTTCACCTGCTATCCATCACATCAACCTGTCCCTCTGGCATATTGAACCAAGAAGCGTACATTTTCAAATTACAACCGCAGTATTCATGGTTCTGGTTCATCACATTTTGGACAGATTCATGGCTGTGAGCCGAGTAATCGCGATTTGTACGCTCGTATTTCGTCATGAAATCGTGACAATGTACATAAATGTTCATCAAGCACCATATAAAAAAGTACACAAGCCAGAGCTGGCTTCGCATATCGTACACCCTCGTGATCGACACTTCCCAGAGGTTATTGCAGCACCGCCTCCAGTGTTCGCACATGCAGTTTACTCTCTTGAATCCAAAGTGATTTTCAGTCGCTTTTGCTTCAGATGACTAAGAGTTCGGATTAAAGTATCTTCGACTTAACCAGAGTAGACTGTGTTTAAGGTACATCTAGACGGTGAGGTAAGTACTCAGACTACGTTCGCCCCTGCATGAAGGTTACACAATTCTAATGCTCACTCTTTAGACAGTGGCAGTGGTAGGAACTTTGGACCACTCCACAGAGAGGGGAACACTGACTTTGTTTGAGGAGCTTATTTATTATTTTCTCGTTGATGTTCTGCTGGAAAGTCACAGAATACAATGTTACTTGCTTCCTCTGGTAGTTCATATTTATGTTCCAAATTCCAGCCCATAACACTTGTAGAATGAATTGTAATCTTGAATGAAGTTTTATTACATCAGAAATCACCATATTTTCGAGCTGGCATTGCTGAATAGCTTCAGTCCGTGATATGTTCGGTTGGAGATATGACATGGAACAGTAGACTGTTTTAAACGAATCATGTAGACTAGTGGGACAGACTGTTCTTACAGGCGCTGTCAAGGAACAGCTCTTGGTCTGAGTGAACCTCACCAACACACCTAAAACTCTCTGGTATAAACTGCATCAGGAAACATCTGTGTGTTACACAGTCAGTGCAAAGTATCAGATTCTAATTCACATGTCCGGCAGCTCTGTCAACTGAAGCTTGCCCAAGATCAGTCAAAGCAGGAAGTACGAGAGGAAAAGG
>JAULKQ010008215.1:0-13459 GCA_032356285.1 Smithsoniella earleae | reverse complement strand
TCAGATGGTCTCGCGCTCCCTGCAGCGGAGTCAACTCCGCTGCAAGGCCACTGCACAGCCCGTAATTAAACAGGAATGTAGATAAAAATTACCTTAGTTATGGATGGGGGTTGAGGTATTCAGATAGTGTTTCAGCTCGTAGCAGTAGGCGTTACAGGCTCGAATTCATTCACAACCACTCGCGTACGCACCGCAGGCAACCACAGACAACTCCAAACGCTAATGATTTCTCCTGTGATTGAGTTTTGATTTTGTTAACGGCCGCTCTTGCTTCAGCGCCACTTCTGCGTTCATCTCGTTCGAACATTACCCGAATGCCCACAGTTCATTATAGCAGAGTGCCAGTTGATCCAATCGAAAATTGTTCTAAGGGTCACTGCAACACGCTGTCACCTGCGGAAAGATGCGCAAGTGGTCCAGCATAATTCTTCACGGGAATCGCGCGCGCGACACTGAATGACCATGTGCATGAACCAGTGCACGAAATGTGTGGGCGCGAATTTGGGCATTCGTGGGATTTGGCGCACAGACAATAAATTGTTTGTAGGCGATACGCTCGTGCTCACTGTATGCCAATAAATACAGCTGATCATCTGACACGACATCAGGTACGTATGTTCTCATTCATTTATTTCACTCGATGAATGAGTGAGTTAACTTCAATCGGTGTCATCGTCCCGTTGTACAGGTCACTACAGGATTCGAGAGGACAACATCACGATTGAGGAGGGTTGAAGGATGGTCCTTTTGACTACATCTTCACGTTGCTGATCATGAAGGAGGGAGACTGTGTGAGGCCTGAAATGGGCAACCCGCGGTCGGGCACATGAATGCACAGTGCACTGCCAGCGCTATGTCCGGGTCTCTATCACCATACAGGTCAGCACTATCTTCCTTGTGTACGATTTGCATCAATGCGTTGTCTCCATTTTCACCGATACTGGGCTGTTATGAGTTATACTCGCCATACTTTGGGTTAGTTGTGCACATTATCACTTCACGAGGAACTCATCTTTCCACTTGCGATCCCGATTGTGTCCGTTAGGTAGACCTGGACTGATGATCGGTACGAAAGAGCTGTCTTTCAACCATAATGTTTAGAAGTCGAACGCGGGCGGATGCTATGGGGAGAGCGGGCGAGGCTACGTGCAAACTTGAGTTGATTGTACGGCACACGTCAGCAAATCCGGTGTGCAACCAGGTAGCTGGTTGAGCTGCCGAGGATGCTTACGGCCCTGATGGGTTATTGGGTGATTTGAAACACCGTACATAGGACGGCATGATGGAATCAAGAGTTATGGGTAGACATGTCCAAGTTCGAAGGGGAACGGAAGAGTGAGCAAAGGGTACGGAGACCACCGCTTGCGCGTTGTACACGCATTACCCATTAGTGTATGTCAGGGGTTCATGTGTAGACAGAATTGTATCGGACATAGCTTCCGGAAATACACACGAAAGCCGGTATTCACAGCCAATCGTTCTCTAGCCGCGCGACACCCCCGCCGTATAAGAGCCGTGCTCGGCCTGCGACAGTTGTGAAAACCCACACACAGCGCAAAGTAAGCCGAACTACTTGTGAATCTCGATTCCTTACCGCTTCCGTGCTTCTTACATTTCAGAACAATGGCTATGAGTGACGAGCACTTCCGAGCAATCGCACGACGACACGGTTTTTCGATTGACTACAGTATTGATAACGGCGAACCCCTTGCGGAATGTAGACTTTGCATAGAAGTCGGAGGAGACAATTTTCAATGCAACAAGCACGACATAGCTCGACTGTTCGAGCACTTTTGCGACTGCCCCGCCCGTAGTGGTGCGGCCGACCTGCTTATCATCTGATGAGGATGCCGGGTCATGGCATTGTATACAACACCATGCTTACAGGCATAACATTGCGTCATGTACGATACGGTGGGACACCGTACCATACACATGACGGCCGGCCTCCAATTCAACTCGATCCAGCGCCGTATTATCTGCCGCCCGTACCCTTGCGGGATCGGGAGCCGGCGCTTGCACCACAGAGGGGCGAAGGCCAGCGCCGCGGGCGGGCGTCCAGTGGCGAGGACTCGCCCGAGGACAACTTACGACATTGTTCTCGCGCCAGGCGAAGGACCGACCGGGAATACCTCCCAACTTAAATAAAGCGGAACTCCCCTCATTCGGAGGAACCGGAACCCCGGCCGGATGAATAGAGGCAGGGAAGCCCGTCAGGTGTTCGACAACAGCACACCCACCCGGCGCCGTGAAACCTGAGTGAGACGGAGCCTGGACACGCCCAGCCCCGTCGGTGTGCAGACAGGCAGGGCGTGGGGAGGGAGGAGGCGCGATGGCGGGGCCAGCATACTTTAGCGAGCATATGGTATTACGTGCTGTGGTTGTGTGGCCGGCGAAGGTCTGATATCAGTGTTGCAGTGGCCCCCTGGGCGTACACGTTCGTTTTCTGCTAGTGCATGTAATTCGACAGGCAAGTTAGAGACCGTGTAACAACGTCTGATTACCTCAGCTGTTCGTATGTATACGAAGCGCGCGCAATCTTGGACCTTGGAGCCGTAGTAGAGAAAAAGGTGATTGATCGCCCATTGAGAAATAGCAGGATCTTTTACATGAATATCGGTTAAACGTATAGTAAAATGTCGGGGTTAAGGCAACTTTTCATCGGCACGCCTGAAGACGAGTTATCAAATAGGGGGGAGGCCTTTCAGTCTCTGCCCCGTCATGGTCTCTAGCGAGAGTACACACAAGACACAGTATTTACACCGTGCCACACGTGGGCAAACCAAGTGGTCCATGAACACATGTTACCGCTACCCGCTAAAATTAATGTGCAGACACCTTGTATTCCGTACATGAACATGTATCTGATGTGCGGTTTCCTCGGCTGTCGGCAGCGCTTCACAGTGAGTCAAACCAGAGGCCGCGGCGACGTGTGTGATTTCCATTACGTGTACATTAGAAAACAACGGGTTCCTACTCGAACACAACTGGAGCTTCATGTCCGAACGTAGGCTTCCAGCGATCAAGTAGAGCAAAGCAGCACCTCCGGATGCGAACTCAAAGAACGTGCCTTCCCTATACCATGGTGAAAATAATGGAGTGTCACAGCCTGACCCGTTACGTGCACACGGAGACGTAGCAACCGGTCAAAGGTGTAATAACAATAGTGCTTTTGTAGTTGTATGGTAGTAGGCTCCAGGGGAACGAGCAATGCCAACAATTTAGTTATTAACCCGCATCAATGTAAAAGCTTACAATGACTGCGGTACTGATTGAATCCGAAGCAGATTAGGAAAGTTGGTGGGATGCCACCAGAAGCATACTGTGATTAGGGGTAGACAAAAAATGAGCCAGCTGTGAGCTGACTGGGTAATACCCCATTTGTATTCGTTTAATTGCTTGTGTAACTAAATGATAAAGCACACCCACACCAGTTCATGCCTAATCAAGGTGTGCACTGTGTGTCCTGCTTCCCGGGTGAACAAACCGCTGCGACTTCACCCAAAACTGTAGTATACAAAGCCTAGGGGCAACAACTGAGATTGTACAGAGGGATGGAAAGCAACTCCCAGGCCAAAAAAAGAGCGTGCGAGGTCACTGAAGAGTACACTAAACGACAATGCAAGATCTCAGAAAGTAAAATCAGAAAGGGTTTGGCACTTCTCGGACGCATTAATCCACATTGCTCTTCCTTGATTAAACCACCATCGACAGCTTTCAACTATGAATACCTTCCGCACACCCCTGTCCCATTGACTGATTCTTTTCTGGATGTCCTGCATATGTCCTCATTTATCCCAGTTGAGCATGAAGGAGGATTACGGTACGCACCTGGAGTAGTATCATATGGGTAGCTGTGTTTTTTGGCATACAGTAAGAGCTACCGTGTCGCAAACAACCAATCCATCCTCTGTGCGCCATATCCTATCAATCACGAAATCGGAGCCCGCGCATTTCATGTACCGGTACATGCACATGGTCATTCAGTGCCGCGCGCGCCACCGCTGAAAAATCACGCGGGGTCACTTGCACGACCTCCCACGGGTAACAGCGGGCTGCACTTGCCCTCTTGTAGAAAATGCTACCAATGTTCGAGAACGAAAAGTTAGTGTAAACGTTGGCGGTGTACAGTCGTACACAGGCGGTTTGCGGCATCGTATCCAAGCACCCGAGTTCACACATCCATGATCGTACCGAGTGCAAGGACAAAGTTCATGGCGAATGCACTCTAGACGAACTTATAGTAAATACAACTCAGTTTTCGTCAATATCCGTTTCCTGGACCTCCACCGCACGTGCACAGCGCATCCACTTCGTCGGCTCCATTGCCTACGTACCCATTACCATGAGAGAGAGGAGAAATCAGGCCAAGGACACGAAGATGAGAATTCTTGCGAGTCTCCTGCTCGAGGAGTACGCAGGTGCGGCGTGTTGTACTTTACAGAAGACACCCAGGTACTTGGCTGTCAATGTGCAGGTGAGTGGCCTACTGGCGCGGGGTAGGCCACATGTCTTATATCAAGGGACATGTGTATACTCTTTAACCTGACTCAGCGCACTGGCATCCCGATCAGCGGGATGCAGCGCCTGTTCTTGCACATCGAGGTGGTGGACGCACCAGCTTTCGCGAGCAGACCAGTGAATTCAGCCAAGGTGCATCTCTGCTATCAACAGTACAATTGTCCGAGTTCCCTGATCATTCGTTGCTACTCAAGTGCGAAAACACGGAAAAGTAGAGCCCTGGACGTAACGGTTACCAGCAATTAACTGACACCCCTACTGCCCGAGCAAACTTGAACGTCTTAATCAGAATTTCTCGCGCTCTCTGCAGCGGAGTCAACTCCGCTGCAAGGCCACTGCACAGCACGTAATTGAACAGGAAGGTAGGGACAAATTAGCTTAGTTATGGATGGGGGTTTAGGGGTTGAGATAGTGTTTGAGCTCGCAGCAGCAGGCGTTACAGACTCGATGTCATTCACAAGCACTTGCGTACGCAACGCGGACAAGCACAAACGGCTCCAAACGCTACTGGGTTGTTCTTCGAGTTTTTCTTGACATTGTGTGGGGCCGCTCTTGCTTCAGCGCCATTTCTGCGTTCACCTCGTTCGAACATTAACCGCATTCTACCTTCTCACCGTCACAAAGTGCGATTTCTTACCATTGGATATTGATAGGAGGCTCCGGGTTCGGTTTGTGCTTAGTGCGTGGTGTTCTTGCGATGGTATCGGTGCTGTACTAGCAGGCGCGAGTGGCACCAGTTCAGATGGTCTCGCGCTCCCTGCAGCGGAGTCAACTCCGCTGCAAGGCCACTGCACAGCACGTAATTAAACAGGAATGTAGATAAAAATTACCTTAGTTATGGATGGGGGTTTAGGTGGTTAGATAGTGTTTCAGCTCGTGCCAGTAGGCGTTACAATCTCGATTTCATTCACAACCACTCGCATAAGCAACGCGGACAGGCACAAACACCTCCAAACGCTATTGGGTTGTTCTTTGAGTATTTCTTGACATTCTTTGGGGCCGCTCTTGCTTCAGCGCCATTTCTGCGTTCAACTCGTCCTAGCGTTCTTAGAATGCAGACGTCTCATTCTAGTACAGCGCAAATTGACACTATTGAATATTGTTGTGAGGAGTTTGTTGCATTTGTTATTAGCGTGGTGTCTCCGCGAAAGAATATGTGCATTAGTACTGTATGGGGACAGTGGAGAATGTTATAGGACATGGCCCATGGATCTGAATACTTACGACGAAGGGACGAATATGAACAGATGGCGAGATAATTGGGCAATATGAAGTTGCAGCGGTACACACCGGGCAAGTTTGCATTGTCGCTAGTTAATATCAACATATTGACCTCGTGTGACGAGGTCACGAGTTAAGCTGGCGGACATTTCAGGTTCCCATATCAAACAATATACAGAGCTATGTGTATTATTTCAAGCGTCTTTAAATTTGGTGTGCATCCACTTATAATTAGGTAAACACGCGTGGGGTGGGTGAGGATGCGCACAGGGGTTACACGTAACAACGCAAGACTGAGCACAATACGCGTCAGCATCCCAGAAGCGCGTCAAACCTCGCTTTCGAATGGGCAGTCAACTTCGCATGAAACAGCAAGACCAACACACTATTTCAAGTCGGGCCGGACAGGACTGACCACCAATACATATTGATTCTTATCGTATAACTATCCAGATATCAGTATCGGCATTCCATTGCAAGCAGTAGCACGCAATATTTCATACAGTACAACATGGATTCGACCGTCGCTCTGCAGCTTGTATCCGCCTTTGACACAAACAAAGAGATGGAGCGAGTGGAGAAGGTTTTTTTGTACGAGAACTACAAAGGCGTAGGAGTAGATCACGAATGGGATATGTCCATGTTCATGGCCGACCTGGCTGAACTTACGACAGGGAACAGAAGTAACGGGGACGCGATGAAGGACGCGATTATAATTTTCAAACCTTGTAATGGTGACATAGCAAGCCTGAAAGGAACGGCGTTCTGGAGAGGCTTCATCCAGCGTGCCAACAACGAGGGGAACAAAGGTAAGTCACCAAAGAACTGAACAGACGGACAGAATAGCGAGTGGCAAAGAGCGTCGTAATGTCTATTCTAATAGCAAGTCAACCTGCGAACGCAGGGATCATGACGAATCCAGTTTCAGTGAAACTGAAACCTAAGCGAGACGAGGTAGAAGGCGCCACAACGGACGGGTATGGAGCAACCACAACCTCCAGAGGAGAAGACGTGTCTACTGCACAAGCTCGAGGCCGTACACCGGGTCTGGATCATACGAGAGCCATCCTGGAGTTCATGCGATCTGAGGGCATAATGTCACCGTCGTTTGCAGCGGAGATTGAAATGCTAACGAATTCGTCTTGCACTGGAATCACTAATGCGATTCGTAACAGTGCGGGCTTCGAGCACCCAAACGAGCCCCATAGCCAAAAATTCCGCGAATTATACATGTTGGACAAACACAAAACGGCGATTGAGAATGTTCTACGAGTGCGACATCCTGCCACCCATGACGTGACCAGCGTGCAAGTGCAAAAAGTGCCACACAGCAGGCAGGGTAACGGCGCCAGACACCGGACAAACCGAGACCAGAGCAAGTAAAAAGAACCAAGATGAAATGGGCGATGAATCTGCCATCCATCGCAAGAACACGTTTATAGCAAATGCAGGCCGGGGAGTCGGAAGCGAACGATCTACAGGACGTGGAGGTGGAGGCCCTACGTACGCTGCAAGCGGCCGTAAAGGCGTTCAACTACCAAATGGTAGCCATGGCAAGGCTACAATTCGCAACACGGCGCATCACCGTGCGGGACCCCGCTGGCAACGGGAAGAAGCTACCGCGATGCCCCATCAAGCATGCACTATGTGCGAGCAATAGTCGCACCAGGAACGCAACGGGGAAGCCAAAGGACTATTACAAGGCTAACGGCGAAAAGGTGAAAGACCACAGGCAAGTTGTGGTGCGCCCTTCACGGACCTATATTCCCGACTACCAACCGAGATCCACGCCGGATCACCCCGATAATCTCGGCCCCAGAATAAGACAGCATCTCATACCATACACAGTACGTACCACCAAGCAAGTCAACACGACAAGAGCGATGCCCCCCCACCAACTCGCAACTGGGTCAAATATCGCGATCACAAACAGAGGCGCAACTCAGTGGAAAAAGTAAGGCCACTCGATAATCAGCAATAACAAGGCAATCATGAACAATGACTGAACCATCAACAGACGCGGACTGTATGTGCAACTGCAGCTGGACATAAACGGCGACGAGATCATACCAGAGGCCGGACCCGACCCGGCCACAGTTCGCTACCCCAGAATGGGGAAGACCAGAACAGGCTGGGCCAGGGCGGGGCTATGGGTCCCGAGCTCGGACAAGCTCAGAAAGCTCGCGCCGGAGATTCAAGCGGCGATAGAGGAAATCATCGTGCCTGCCCGACGAGAGTGGAGCAAAAGCCGCGGGGACGGGGCGGGCGTGTCTGGCAATCTTCAGCGAGCCCACTCGTACAGGGAGGACAGCACCCGTCGATCACAGGTGCGCACATGGAAAATAAGGTGGCAACCTTAGGCGGGTCGCTGACACGGAAGACCGGGGCGGTGCAGGTAAATGATATGAGTAGCAGAGGAACTGCGGGGGCGGAGGCGGACCTATCAGCACGCACCTCGCCCTCCGGCCACGCGATGGGAAACGCGGCCACACCAAGGATAGTAACGCTAGACGGCGAGGGCGTTACACAAGGGTCTAACCCCACACCCCCGAGTGGCCTCGCGCCGTGGGACCCATACGGTGACCTACAGTCGCAGTTCGAAACCCTGGGGGGACCAGAGGTCTGGATGGACGACGAGGAGGATATGACGGGTGCGGGGACACCAGGAGCAGCGGTGGCACTCGTCGAGCCACCGCATCTGCAACGCACATCAGCAGAGCCCTTGCCACGAGCGCAGGCCGGGACCACCACATCCCCCCGCACGGGAGGGACGAAACTGTCGCAAATCCGGGTACGTCGAACGCACCATGAATAGGTTACCGAACAGATTAAAGTATGCTTATGCACCCTAAAGAGCGTGGACAAGGTGTTGTAAACACAATGCAATACTCATCAAGGCAGATCATTGCGAATTGACGGGAGCCCCAAATGCAGGGACAGGAGGCGGAGATAACGAGTCCGCCGAGATTCACTGTAACCAAGTCGATCCGGCAAAGCGCAGTCCAACTTCATCCACACACTACGCAGGAGATGTTACTGAGCGAGACCTTCGACGCGGAAATGGCGGCTCGTTACATTCCTATACCAGAAACTCAGACAACCACGGACACTATGCACACACACGTACGTAACTACGTTAGGAAGAACATTACCACAAAATGACGGGGACATTCGAACACGTTACACAGCATATGACTTAACAGGCATATACACACAGCTGAAAGAGTAGCGCTGGCATGCAGGAGCTCCATAAGGCAACGTCAGCATGTGTGGCAGAAAATTACATGCTAATTGAACTGTCATATTGCAGGATCTGGAGGACGGACGCGCGTGTGCACCTCCATCGAACAGCAAGACACAAACGCAACAGGGGGGCGTCCAACAAGGGGCACGTCCGGAGCGACCACGCACCGTCGCCCATCAATTCAGACGCGATAAATCGGAAGCTCCAAGTAACGATCGAAGCAAGGAATATGCACCCGCGCCGAGAGTAGGAATGAGGAAAGACAAGGGCCTGCCGCCACAACCACAAGTACGAAACTACACCTCCAGTGACGTCCCACCATAATCGACTATACTATACATACACGAATAGAAGAGGCCGAGAAAGCTCACTGACCCCATGCAACGTTGTATACCTCGATACAGTAATACGAACTATTCTTGTCTTGCGATAAATTCCGGGCACATGGCCAATATTGGACCAGAGGCGTACGGACGAGGTGCCGGGAGACATGGCCCCACCGTCCAAACCGCTATCGATTAAATGGTGCGGACACGGTCGCCAACGTGCGTCGGGCTTTGCGACATCGGGAAAGGACAACACGAATACAACGACGTGCAGGGGACTGTAGCACGATCACAACCGGGCGTCACCGCCTGCAATACGGCCAATCATCCCCCAGAGGCATCGCAGGTGTGATTCTAACCGTACACGTAGCCTACATGTACAGGGCACACTCAGGGAGAAGACCCGGACAGCAAGTGACACACGAAAGAATGCGCCCATGCAGGTCGGGTTCACAAACTTCCAAGGACAAGCGCATCTCATGCAGGTACGAACACGATCTCACAACAAAATACAAGCTTTCCCAAGAACTGATCGAACTGAAGACGAGTAACGGAATGTAGGGGCCACCACCGCCTTACGCGGGACTGGACAGCGCATTCACCAACGCGGGTGCGCACCAATCAAGCTGGAGAAAGGTGCGCCCAGATCCACACGCGGTTCACGGTTCTGAACATTAACAACACAGCACAAAAGGCGAGCACACATGCAGACGAGGGATCGACCCGGACGCGGAGGAGGACAGCATCGGGTGGTACTGGTGTGCGACTGCATCATCCCGTGGGTACATATACTACAAACACACAACATAGATGCCTCACATGCAGGGGGCGCCGCAATACGAGGCGCTGGACCAAGGTACAAAAGAGGATAAGCGACACCCTGACTGCGGGAAGGTACGCCTATCATGTCACGAATGGACGCAAGAGGAACCCCGTCAACGAGTGCAGTTACGCAAAGCATGAGAACAATCGTGCAGGGCGAGATTGTATACCCTCAACAGCGACAAAACCTACGGGGGAATGGACCGCCGGTACGCATACCACATTATAAATAGTGAATGTACTCAAGAAAACAAGCTAGTGTCGTTCGATAACAGTGCACGAGATGCAGGGGCGGCTTGTACAGAACGCCCGGTTCTGGGAGCCATTGACGACGGGCACGGGTGCGACTTACTGCCAACCCATCCAGGTGAGGCCCTAAACTGACATATGTTACATCACTCCAACCGAAGCAAACGGCTGAAACAGACTGCGGGTGGCGGACCGAGACAAGACAAAGTTAACGTTATACAGGGTCCGGCGACAGGAGAGGCCACTTGGTGCGGGCAACCACAACTACGGCCACTTAGCGCCACGACAACCGGCCCCGACGGCGGAGACGTATCAGAGTTGGAGTTATACGCAGAGGGATTGCGGAAACGGGGTCGACCGGATACAAACAACCGCCCCAGTGCAGCACCGCCTAGCCTCAATACTGAGCTACAAGCGCCCTCCGAACGTAACGGACAGGTGCGAACAAGGCGCTTCCGACATTAAAGGAATGGACACAAATGTCGAGCAGGCCGTCGGACATGCAGGTGACACAGAACCGGGAGAATAACAACCACCAGGCGGCCTTTGAAGACGAACCCCCAGCGATCATAGGCCCGGACTCGCTTCCGGTACGCGATCCCACATAAACTAGAATCGGGACACAGGCGTTACCAAGAATTGAACAGATCCCTTGTGCACTTGTGCAGGCAACTCAGGATATGCACGGGCAACACATACTGAATATGTGTCGTAAGGTGAGGTCACTCATCACGAAACTGAACCCCGCTTATTTAATCTAACCAACGCCAAGTGATGTTCAGGGCCCTCGCCAACCTAATGTACATGCGCACGCGCCCGAAGAAACACACCGTGGGAGACATAAGGCACTTTATCGCGTACGATCTCAAGCAGACTCATTTAACCATATAAGCAGCAAATCCAACGCGAGAACACATGCAGGCAGAGCTGCCCGGACGTGATCTTGCACACAACGGAGCCGGGGAGCCCAGCGGGGTAGCCCCATTACCCGGAGCGATGCTGATGAGTAAGACAGCCGGGAGATATAGACAGGCACACACAACCCGCGGCTACGTCTCACCGGCATCGCACCACCCTGTGCCACGGGAAACAAGCAGCGAGACTGCAAAGAGACCACGAGAGGAGGGGCGTGCAGCCACTAGTCGCGGCAGGGGCAGAGGTCGATATGCATGAGGTACAGAGTAGATGCAGGCTACACGGGGAGTGGAATTTATTGTGAAGGGTATACGTTCGACGCCATGTTAGGACCCCATCACTGCTTGTAAATGTATTTAATAGCCGAAGTTCAACTACGAACGGTGTACATACCAATGTCCTGCAGGCACGCGTCATACATCTGCATGCATATGTATCACGGCACGAAAGGTGAATAGACACGACGTTCTGACGGCCATCGCGGGCCAGCGTGAACATAAAACAGGAAATGAACAGTAATACATTGAAGAATGAGTATAAAAAGCCGTACAGGTGGACCAGACAAACGCCGTAATAACAATGCGTCACAGACATGAATCGCCACATGAGCGTCCGCGCGCGGCCGTGCACATGCGCACAGGGTGCAATATGAAAAACGATTGGCGAAAATAGCATCGAAATACCAGTTTCAAAAAGATAGGACGAAACACATTAGCGTTTAAACAATACGGGGATATTAAAGCCAGACAGCCGGGTCAGTGCTACAGGCGTGCTACAGGCGTGCTACAGACGTACGTCAGCTGTGCTACAGCTACGCGGCACGCTGACGTCAGCGTGCTACAGACGTGCTACAGACGTACGACAGACGTGCTACAGCTGTGCAACAGGATGACGTCAGCGTGCTACAGACGTGCTACAGACGTACGTCAGGCGTGCTACAGCTGTGCAACAGGATGACGTCAACGTGCTACAGACGTGCTACAGACGTACGTCGGACGTGCTACAGCTGTGCAGCAAGATGACGTCAACGTGCTACAGACGTGCTACAGGCGTGCTACAGACGTGCTACATGCGGCGGCGAGCACACGTAACCCGTGCTACAGACGTGCGCTGCACGTACGTTTCCCGTGCTACAGACGTACTACCGAATGCATGGCCTACCTGTAGCACGTCTGTAGCACGGAAAACACCCACAAAATGAGCTACACACGTACGTGACGTACGTACACGACCCGCATGCATTCGGAAATGTTACATGTGTTACAAATCATCTGTAGCACGTCTGTAGCACGTCCGGGCGTACTACAGGATATCATTCCATTCTTCCAGTGATACCTGTGTGATTCCGGAGGTTGCAATTGCCGCGCTTTATCTATCGTCAACTATTCCCTGTATGTGAATTTGACTATTCAAGAGTATTCAAGCTCCTTGTATCCGTATTTTTTCCTCTGTGTCAGTTAGACGTGCTGTCTGCACTGGTTCCGCCGTCACTTCAAATATGCACTTCAGCTCGGACTTGGGTCACCAATGTTCACTCACTGGGGGACTGAGTTTCCCCTGGGCTTCCCCAATAGAGAAAGGTCATATGCATGCAAGCATATCCGGGTGGTTGAGTCGGTGAGGGGAAATGAGGGGAGAGATGGTGGAAACTTGTGATCGGTTATGATCGGGTAACGGTGAGATCACGCGTCAGTCCGCGGCCATGAAATCCGTTGTCATGTTTTACTTCGGCCCTTTTTCTTCTTGGAAAGGTAGGAAGCGAGTGCATGATTGCCCGATAGCATGGCTGGCGTGTTAGTTCATTTCTGGCATGACCGTTTAGCCGAGACTATGGAACGTATTAACTGTACATGAATAATGTAGACAGTATGTCTACGTGTGCTGATTGTTCCTGTAGAAGAGGGACCGTTATGCGGTACAAGTTCCTGGCGTGTTCGCTCGGTGCTTCTAATTTGATGGTCCTGCTAAGAGTACACAGTGACATATTTGCATGTTTCTGGTGTACTTTTGGTCTGGCAACCTCTGGCGATATCGATTGTCTGTCGATCCATATGTGGTGTAGCCTCGAATTCGAAGCTTTGTAGTCTGCATCGTTTGTTCGATCGATATCAATTCGTCTTGGTTACTGGAATATTTCGTTTGTACACTTGTTGTATTTGTT
>JAULKQ010008214.1:16250-47506 GCA_032356285.1 Smithsoniella earleae | reverse complement strand
ACCACCGGGCAGTTCTGTTGGCCACGGCCGGGCAGTTCCACTGTCCGCCACCGGGCAGATCCCACTGGCCCTTGACATGCGGGTGTGTCCGCCGGTACCACGGAGCGATATGTGCGCGGTTGATGGCGTGCCGTGCTACGCGGGTTCCGTTCCTTGCGGAAGCGGGCGATTATCGGCCCGCGGGTGGCCGGCGGTGTTCGCGGTCGACGGGTCGACATGGGACCGGACCGCTGCGACGCAGAACGCAGTACGCTCACCGGACTACATCAGATGCGGGAGAGTGCTTTGCAACGCGCGTTGAAGTCGCCGACGGCGAATGGACGACAGGTTCAGATGGCGGTTGCCGTCTTGCTCACCTTGGGGCTCTTGGCAGCCTGCAGCGGAAACGAAGCTGCCGATGAGTCCGATGTCCTCAAATCCGCAACCCCGACCGACATCACGGTCGCATCGGTGCCCACCACAGTTGCTGCCGACCCGGACTCCGAATGGGGCATCGAGCTGGGCGGCGCAGAGATGACCGTCGACGGCTACGACTTTACGATCACCTATCTGGCCGAGATCACCGGCGCTCGGGCCGACGTTCTCAACGCCGCTCCGGGATCCGCCGATCTGGCCTTCGACCGGTTGGCGTTGAACGTGAAGGTCGCCAACGAGATGCCGGAACGGAACCTTCCGGCGATGACGTTCACGAACTACCTCGGCGTCTCCGACCCTGGGTTCGTCGACTGCGTCGACCTGTACTCCCTATGCATGATTCCCGGATGGTTCGTCAAGCAGGACTTCAATGTGAATGCCGACCTGACGCCCGTGGTCCCTCCCCAAGGCACCGAGTACGTCGCCACCGCGTACATGGCGGAACCGGTCGTGGCCCATCGAGAGATGACCGAAGGCAACGCTGACCACATGGTCACGCTGCTCGACCAGAAGCAGCCGACCGTGGTGTCGATGTGGTCGCTCGACGTCAACAACAGCATCACTGCACGCAGCTGCTGGGGGAACATCATCGTGTCCGTCCGAGGTGAAACAGGACGGATCTGCGAGTCCGAAGAATAGAAGTGGCGAGAACGCTCGACGAACCAACTGTCGAGGTGTACGAGGCGGCGAACTTCACGTTGTCGGCACGCGGCCGTTGGACGCAGAACCAACTCGATACTGATCGGACGACCAGCTCACAGCGTACGTCGTGCACTTGCACCGACAGGTTTGACGTCCGGCACTGTTCCTCGGACGTCCGGGATCCGGTAGGCCGGCGTCAGTCGGTCCATGTGCCGGCGACGGCAATCATGTCGTCGAGCGGGTACGCAGGCGGCGGGCCGCCCATGTCGGATCCGTCGAGAACGACCCAGCCCGCACGCACGATGAGTCGGCGTGTGTAGCCGCTTGCGTCCGTCCATCCGAGTTCGTTGTACGTGGACGGGTTCGTCAGGTCGGCCGATGTGGATGTGTGTGAGCAGGTGACGAGGTAGGCGTCATTGTCGGATCCGACGGTCACGGTCGCTTCGTCGATGTCGAACACGTGGTAGGCGGAGTCGAGGCACTCGTAACGGAAGTCGGGCGTGATGTTGGCATACAAGGTGGCCGAGTACGCCACCTGGTCTTCGTTCGGCGTATCGTCTCCATCCCAGAACGGGTAGACGGGTCCGCCGCTGGCGTTGCCTTCAGGGCCAGCGTCGTCGATCATGTCGTGCTGCCATACGTCTTCGAAGAATGGCAGTGGTGTCGTCGGACAGATCGCTTTGCCAGCGCACGCCTCCGAGCTGCGCGCTGCGATGGTGTCGTCGGATGGCGCGATCCCGTCGACGTCGTCGGCTGGTGCGTCGCCGACTACGACAGTGATGTTCGTGATGTCAGTGCCGGCAGTGATGTCGGTGCCGGCACTGCTGTCGGTGGTGTCGTCGACATCGCCGTCTCCACAGCTGGCCGTGACGAGGGTGAGGGCAAGCGCCGCTGACCAGATGAGTGTTTCCCGCCGGATGAGGTGCATGGTGGGCAGTATCGCGGACTGGGCGAACCGAGTGCAGCTAATGTGCCGCAAGCCAGGCGGCGACGTTGCTTTCGATCCCTCCAGGGTCGATGATACTCGCATCGGCTACGAAGACGATTTTCTCCTCCCGGCCGTCGTCGTGAATGTCGATCGTTGCCGTTTGCATTGTTCTTGAGCGGTCAAGGACGCCCGGCGCACCAGCGGAGATCGTGAATCCTCGCACGATGCCCTTAGGGAACGAAGTCACGGCACCCAAGCCCGACGTGTTCCCGCGGGCCATCTTCAGCGCCGAGAACAGTCCAAGCTTCTGCCTTGGCTTCGGCTGCGCGAGGTAAATCGCGTCGGGCGCAACGACAAGCACGTCGCGGACGTCGCTGTCCAGAACCTCGCGTAATCTGCGGAGGTCGTCAGTGTGAGGAACGACACACCCAGCAAGAGTTCCCACCTTGGTCCTCCACGGTTCCTCTCCGACCATCGCCTCGACCATGGTCCAGAGCCGATTCTTGTCTACCGCCATTCGATGCCTCCCGCCCGAGATCTCGGCATTCCAACCAGCGCCCCAGCAGCCCGGGGCTTGGCGCAGACTATCGCGACGTAGCTCACTCGGCCGAATCGGCTTCGCGCGGCCGGCACCTGACGGCCCAACCCATAACGATCCTGCTGCAAACACGTTGTCCCCGCACAGTTCCGGCACACCGAGCGCTACCCCGGCGTTCACCCTCGGTGAGCGCGTTACGAGCGCTGCCGGTGACACGTAGCGCTCCGCTGACGTGCCGTTGAGGGCGGCGTCGCTCGTCTCGATGCCCCGATGTTCTGTGCGGCCTTTCGGGTTGCTGGAGCCGAAGTGACGCGGCACGTCGGATCGGCTCCAGCAGAACATCGGCCCGGTTTCTGATGGAGCCAGAACGACTCGGTACGTCACTTTGACTCCAGCAAACTTCGAGCAGATCGGCGCCTGGCACTCCGCCTCGCGGACGCTCTCAACCGGCAGGTGGAGCGGTACGGCATCGAGGACCCGCGGTCGCGGTCGGTGATCGCGTTACGGGCGGTGGCGCCGACATGTGGTTAAGGCGCTGCCTTCGGTGCGATTGCGGAGCGGGGCCGTCTCCATGGGATGCGTTGCGTCACCAGCATGGCGATGGCCGCTCGTGAACGTGCCAAAGGGGCGACCTCGCCCTCGGCGACCGGTCTCGGGCCGGCACCGCATGCGTCGTCGACTGAAGCAACTGTCGGCTGGGATGCGACCTGAGGGGACAGGCTGGCGGGTGGACGCCCGCGAGGCGGCGTGCTAGGGAGGACGTGACTGACTGGAGGCCCGATATGACCGATCGACGAAGAGGGAGTTGGGGGCGTGCCGGACTGCTCGGCGCCATGACGCTTGCGATCGCAGCCTGCGGGGTAGAGGCCGAATCCGGCGCTGCACCGGCCGGCGACTCTTCTATCGAATTCGAGGGGCTGGAGTCGCCGCCAGCAAAGACAGCGACCGACGCGGGAGCGTCGAACGTATCCGAGTCGTCCGTCGGTGCAGCGGTGGTTCCCGAGTTGGCGTCGGCCGAGGCGGTCCCTGCAGCGCAGCAGCTCGACCAGCCTGCGATCTGGCCAGCGGCCGACGTCGTGTTCGCCACACCCGAGGAGGCGGCGGCTGACTTCGTCTCATCGGTTCTGGGTGTCGCAAACGACCCGGTCCTCGGGCCCCTTCAACAAGGTGAAGCCGGCAGCGGCGAGATCGATGTGCTCTGGGCCGGCGAGACCGGCGACCTCGACCCGCCGCAGACGGAAGGCACGCTGTTGCTCCGCCAGCTCGGCCCGAGCGACGGCTGGTTCGTCATCGAGGCGACGAGCCCCGACATGAAGATCGACACACCGTCGACTGGCGATGAGGTCGCTGCCGGGGTGCTGACGGTCGCCGGGGAGGGCCTCGGCTTCGAGGGCACGCTGAACATCGTCGCCTTCCCGCCCGGGGACTCCGGCACAACTATCGACACCCAGCTCGGCGCGGGCGGCGTGTTCGAACTCGGTCCGTACAGCGTCGAGCTCGACCTGTCGTCCGCTTCGGCCGGCGATGTCGTCACCATCGTCGTGCGCGGGGCCACCTCGCTTGCCATCGAACCGGGCCCCTTCGCCGCGATCCCCGTCGTGATCGAGGCCAGCGACAATGGCGGCGACGGCGACGACGGGAGTTCCGACGATGGCGGGGGCACCACTTCGGCGACCACCATCCCGGCAACGGAGTAGCGGGCTCCCGGTTCCGACCTCGCCGAGCCGGGGCCACGGTGAGTGCGCCCGTCGACTCAGCCGCCGGTGAGGAGTCGAAGGTTGGGGACCGCCTCGAACACCTTGTCGTCCGAGACGAGCTCGAGGTCTCGAGCGAGTGCGGTCGCTGCGATCCAGCGGTCGGAGTCATGGACCTTCTGACCGAGCGGATGACCGAGGCGGCTGCACTCGACACGCAGCTCCGCCCAGCGTTGGACGACGTCCCCGGCTGGTTCGACGACAGTCAACGCCGACAGGCTCCGACTCAGGGCCCGCATTCGCAGGTCACCCCACCCGGCATTCAATGCGCCGTATCGGAGCTCGGCCACGGTCGCGAACGAGACGACGAGTCGTCGGCCACGAACCAGTGAGTCGTACGGCGTCGCCTCGCCCGGTCGGCGTTCACGTCGAAGGAGCGCCGACGCCACCATCGTGTCGATGACGAGGGGACGGGCCGGGGATTCGCTCACGTCTTCGACAGCGACTCGATGAACGCGTCCCACTCGTCGTCGGTGACGTCCTCGAGGCCGGTCCCGCCGACGGGCTCCCACGGACGCGCGATGCGAATCGCCTCGTCGATGGGCACCATCACGAGGTCGTCGCCGTCATCGTGGGAAGTCGCGGCATCGGACATGCGGTCCATCCTACGCCGCCTGGTCAACCGAGGAGGTCGGCGATGACGTCGGCGGCTTGGCGGTCGCTGGCTTCGAGGAAGTGTGCGTAGACGTTCAGTGTCGTGGCGGCGTTGGCGTGGCCGAGGCGGCCGCTGACGGTGCGAACCGGGACACCGGCGGCGAGGAGCTGGGTGGCGTGCAGATGACGAAGATCGTGGAGCCGCACGCCGTCCAGGCCGGCTTGCTTGCGAACTCGGGCGAACCGACCGGTGATCGTGTCGGGGTGGAGCGGATCGGAACCGTCGGCTGACTCGGTGAACACGTAGCCGTCGGGGTCGAGCTCGACCTCACACGCCGCTGCCCGATCCTCGAGTCGCCGCCGTTGTGCGTCGAGCACGGCGACGGTGGCATCGTCGAGCGCGATCCGGCGGGAGGCGTGCGTCTTGGTGTCCTTGACGACGGTGCCGCCGGCGACCGACGCGATCGAGCGGGTGATCGACAGGGTGCGAGTGCTCCGGTCGAGGTCGGACCAGCGCAGGCCGCACACCTCGCCGCGACGAGCGCCCGTTGCGGTCAGCACGCGCAGGAGCGCGCCGTATTCCGGATCGTCCTCGTCGGCGATCTCGAGCATGCGCTTCACATCGGCGATCGCCGGCGGGTTGATCTCTCGCGAGCGCAGTTTCGGCGGCGACGCCGACGCAGCTGGGTTCATCGGCACGATGCCCCACTTCACCGCCTGTCCGAACGCTCCCCGGAACACCGCGTGCACGTGCCGGATGGTTGCGGGGGAGAGGCTGCGCTCCTTCGCCAACATGGCGTAGTAGTCGTCGAGGCGCTTCGTCGTGACCCGCCCGAGCCGGAGTCCGCCGAGGTCGGGCTTGATCAGCCGCTCGCTGAGGCGCCCGTACTCCCGCACCGTCGTCGGTGACAGCGAGCCGCCGACGTGGTCGATCCACGAGTCGAGCAGCTGACCGAGCGTCTTGGCCGTCGAGGTGATCTTGCCCTCCGACACCTGCGCCACCAGAGCTGCGAGCGCCCGTTGAGCCTCGCGTTTCGTGCCGTAGTGGGTACGGCTGAGCTGCTTGCGGAGGCCGGTCTCGGGGTCGCGCGGCAGCTGCACGATCATCTCCCAGTTGCCCGGCTGGCGCTCACGCAGTGAGCCCTTCATGCCGACAATCGTAGACCGAATTCTTGGTTAGCTGCTTGGTTGGCGCACGGGGCGCCAACCAGCGGCTCTCGAAAATGCCGATCTAGCTGGCATTTCTCAGAGCCCAGAAGGGGAATTGAACCCCTGACCTACGCATTACGAGACGGTTGACAAGCCTGCCGCGCTGTCCGTCCAGGTCCACTGAGCAGGCATTTCGCGATGTCTGGCACGGTCTCAGTGTTGGAAGATCCGCCCAGATCCGACCCGTTCGCCCGACAAATGCCCGACAACTCTCCCACCCGTCGCAACGATCACCGCGCTGTCGCCGCGACGGCGTACGGAGACGCACCGGCTCGCGAAATCGCATGACGACGCAACCCCGGACCATAGACGCCGAGTCGGGTCGCCATCGAGGTACGGACACAACATCCAGTTCACCGCGGGGTCTTAGAGTTGCATGAGCGTTGGGACCCACATCACGACATCCGAGGAAGACCTCCTCCTCACCATCGAGGAAGCCGCCAGCGTCCTCAGAGTTGGTCGCTCGCTCGCCTACGATCTCGCTCGGCGCTACGAAGTCAGCGGCGGCATCACCGGGTTGCCGAATATCAGACTCAGCAGCGGCTGCCGGCGAGTTCCGCGTTGGGCACTGCTCGAACTTGCCAGCACCGGACGTATCGTCCAACTCGACGACGCGGCAGCCAGGTGACTCGCCGACCACTCCCGGGCAAGCCAACTCGGATGTCACCTCAACGCGCGGCAGTCCCGATCGCCATCGGCGAGGACGGCCGGACGGCCTGTGCCGCGACGAAGGCAAGATCGGGGTGCACCCCGAGGACTTGCGAGCGTGGGCAGCGACGCTGGGGCCCGATGACGAGGTTCGCGCTCTTGGTCCCAAGGCGACTGGTCGCGACCGTGACCTCCCCTCGAAATAGGGTACAGATGTTCGTTATTGGTGCCGCACCCAATAGACTGATGCCTCTAACCGGATGGCTCCTTTGTAGCTTCACCGACGCAGCCGCGATGGGTCTCCGACCCGTTCACTCCTGGAGGCTGCGATGGCTGACTCGGCCGAAGACCTGATCAACGAACTGCTCGTCGGAACGATGGAGGAGCTCGATGCGCCACCCGACGTCGAGCAGATGATGCACGACGTCTATGCCGACATCGGCGACTGGATGGGTGACGCGCTCGGGGAAGGACAATGGACCGTCTTTCCACAAGGATCGGCCCGCCTGGGCACCATCGTTCGTCGACCCGACGGCGGCGACTTCGACCTTGACGCCGTCGTCATGAAACACGTCGACAAGCACGACACCACCAAGGATCGTCTCAAGAGCGACGTCGGCGATGCGCTCGACCTCTACCTCAAGGAGAGATCGAGCGCTCCGGTCGCGACGCCCACCGGGTGCGACGAGAGCCGACGGTGCTGGACGCTGTCGTTCGTCGAACCGTTCCACATGGACTTCCTCCCCGCGGTGCCCAACCACGATCGAGGCTCGTCTCCAACCCGAATATGGATTCCCGACCGTGACCTTCACGAGTGGCAGCCGAGCGACCCCATCGCCTACGCAGACTGGTTCCTGAACCTGATGGCAGCCGAGCTCATCGAAAAGCGCGCCGCGTTCGCGCTCAAAGCGAGCGTCGACGTCGAAGACGTACCGCAATGGCGCGTTCGCACGACCCTCCAGCGCACCGTTCAGGTCCTCAAAGCTCACCGCAATCTGTACTTCGAACCCGGCGACACCCTGCTCCCGCCATCGATCATCCTCACCACGCTCGCGGCGCGGGCGTATCGAGGCGAGGACCGCCTGTTCGACGGCGTGATGAACTGTGCGGCACGAATGGGCACCCTGGTCGAACGTGACGGACCCCTGTACGTCGTCGCAAACCCGGTCCACGGACAAGAGAACTTCGCTGACATGTGGACACCCGCAGCAGCGCAACGCTTCTTCGACTGGCTCGACGACCTCCAACGGACCCTCGAGAGCGCCGCCGGCACCCGAGACGGGCTTCACGGCGCGGCCACGATTCTGAAATCCGCGTTCGGCACGCAACCCGTGACGGCGTCGACCCGACGATTCGCCGAGGCACGAAACTCCGCCGTGAACACGAGTCTCAAAGTCACCGCCACGGGCGCCGTCGGGTCGTCGGGACTCGCCGTCAAGCGCAATACCTTCCACGGCCGATGACACCATGGGCGGCAAGCGGCACCGGAACGGTCTGAGCGTCACCCAGCAGGCGATCGGCATCCGCAGGAACTGGCCTGACCAGGAACATCCACGAGTCGCCCGAGGCATCTTGACCTGGCACGGGCGACTCCGACCGAGTGCACTGAGCCCGAGCTACGCGGTGTCGTTGACGTACCAGCGAGGCCAGCCGCCAGCCGTCTACGTTGTCGACCCCGACCTCGATGCGGGACATCGAGAACAACTCCCGCACGTCTACGACGACGATCGGCTGTGTCTCTACACCCCCGGTGAATGGCGCGAGCACATGAGCATCGCCGAAACGATCCTGCCGTGGACGAGTGTCTGGCTTCTGCACTACGAACTCTGGCACGCCACAGGCCACTGGGACGGCGGCGGCCACGTCTACGCTCCCACCGAGAACCGCGACCAAGAAGCCGCCCTGCATCGAAAGCTGGCATCATGACGACCGACTCCGCTCGAGAGCAGGCCCTGGCCAAAGAAGGAAGCCAGGTCCAATGCGATCTTCTGTACACCGAGAAGGCCCACTTCGCGGCAGCCGAAAACCTGCGGCGGATCTTCATCGGGCTCGGCGCGACCTCCACGACGGCGGCCGCCGCAGCGTCGGCTGCAATCGTCAAGGACCACAGCGACGCCGCCGGAGTCCTGGCGTTGCTCGCTGCGGTTGCGAGTGCGCTGCTCACCTTTCTCCGCCTCGACCAGCGAGCTGAGGCACACCTGGCGGCTGGTCGACAACTCGGCACCATACGAGTCGAACTCCGACAACTGATGCATCTCGACCTCGGCTACGAACCAGACCAAGACGTCCGCGACCAGATCGCCGACATCGCCAACCGCAAGGCCGACATCGACGCATCGTCTCCCGGTCTGACTGAACGAAACCTCCAACGCGCGAGCAAGAAGATCCAGCGTGGCGACTTCGACGACGATGCAGCGCTCGAAGCACCAAGCCCCGAACCGACCTGAAGCCACTGGCGCCAACAGCCCAGCCGCCACCACCTGTGACCAGCAACTGCGACCAGCGCCGGACGGCAACTGCGGAGCCGGAGCGCTACATTCGAGGGTATGGCGGAGCAGCAGAAGGCGAAGACGTATCCGTGCGTCGAGGTCTACAACCGGGCCGACGGCAAGTACGCATGGCGGCTTCGGGCGGCGAACCAGCAGATCATCGCCACCGACGGCGGTCAGGGTTATGAGAACAAGGCGGATGCGGTCTCGATGGCCGACCGGATCGTCCGCAAGTGCGAGTTCAAAGACGTCGAGATCTGGCGTCCGAAGAACTGACCAGTCTGGCCGCTGACGACTCGGACGGCCGCGGCCGACTCGCGACCCGTTCTCACCGAACAATTGGCCGCGTCACGACGACACGACTCTATTCCGGTCGACTCGGTCAATCGTCGATGCCGGCGTTGGTCGGTCACGTCGGCGGGATGTCGATGTACCAGAACGGCTCCGCAGTGAAATCGAATCCCGATCGGGTCTGGCGCTCCCACACGACCATCGTGTTCGCCCATCGCGGGTCAGGGTTGATCTTGCGGGCGACGACAACGCCGCCCGCGACGGTCGCACCGGCCTCAATCAGCGTGGCGGCGGCCGAGTGCAGCGTCGCGCCGGTCGTGAACGTGTCGTCAACGAGCAGTAGTCGGCGACCGGTGACATTCGCGTGGCACGTGAACCCTCGCGGCGTCGGCGACGACCGGCCGATCGCTACGGGCCCGTCGCGAAGCAGCTGCTCGACCGGGTCAAGGTAGTCACCATACGGTGTCAGCGCGGCGACGATCGCCGGTGGTCCCCCGTGCCGTTTGGAAGGAACTGGGACGATGGCGTCCCAGTCGCCGAGCCGCCGCCGCAACTCGTCGCCGTGCTCGATCAGATATCGGGTGAAGATCGCACCGACTTCGATCGTCGCACGCTCTCGGAGTTCGGTCTTGTCGGACTCCTTGTAGTCGTGCATCCGTTCCCGCATCGGTGACGGTGGCGCGTCGTCGGCAGGAGTCATGTAGAACGAGATCGGGATGACATGCGGGCACGGGAATCCGATCGCGTCCTGAACTCTCCCGCAGCTGTAGCAATAGGGGTATTGCTCATCTCTGGCGGTGTGGCATGCAGGACAGACGTCGTTGGCCAGGTGGGGGAGCGGCACGAGGTCGTCCACCAGCTGGTTGGTGAGTTCGACGATGTCGTCGAACGTCACTGGTCGAGTTCGTCGAGTCGGGCGAGGATCTCGTCGATGCTGTCGACGAAGCTGACACCCTCGCGCCGCTCGTACTCGCGGGCCCACCTCGCACGTCCCATGATCGGCTTCCACATCCACACCGGCCGACCCTGTTCCAGCGCTCGCTCGGCCTCAATACGGGTCCCACTCCGCTCCGCGAGTTCTACCAGCAGGCTCGCATCGGACATGGCTGCGATGAGCGCGTTGCGGGCCGGGAACGTGGTCTTGGACGGCCCCTGATCGGGCGCGAACTGGGTGACGAGCGCCCCGTTGTCGGTGATCTGGTCGGCGAGCTCACGATTCGAGTCCGGAAACACCCGATTGATCCCGGTCCCCATCACCGCCACCGTGACCCCGCCAGCCGCCAACGCGCCTCGATGCGCAGCGGTATCGATCCCGTCCGCGAGGCCAGACACCACCGGACGTCCAGCGGCCGCGACCGCTTTGCCGATCTCGTGCGCGGCGTTGCGGCCCTGTTCGGATGCGCGACGGCTGCCCACGATCGCCAGCGCGGCGCGCTCGGTCGCGGGAAGGCGACCCTTCACGTACAGCAGCAGTGGGCGGCCCGCAACCCCGCGGAGCTTGCGCGGGTAGTCGTCCGACGTTGCGTCGATCATCCGGACTCTCGTGCCAAGCTGCCCCGTGCAGCCCGGCTCGCTGCAGCGCAGCACGTCGAAGAGCGAACCGCCCGATGCGCCACCCGCACCGATCACGGTGACCACCTCGGCGAGCGGAGCTCCGCGATCGAGCATCTCGCCAACTTCAGCCGAAACCGGGATCCACGAGTCCGGTCGATCACTCGCGATCGCGATCGCGGCGTCGGCAGCCCGATCAGGATGAACAACAATGCTCGCCATACCCATCGACTCTAGATCGGGGGTGTCACGACGTTGGCGAGCCGCCGCGGTCACGCAGTGCTCCGCTCCAGGTACAGCGCCTGCGCGATCAGTTCAACCGCCGCGTTGACGCAGGCGTCAGGATTATCGAGCAACGCAAACACCTCCGGGTCGATCGGGACACCACCCAGCGTATGCGACTCGAGCGACTCGACCATCTCATGCCACACATCGTGGGCCGTCCCACCGGTAGCGGCCACCGGAACGACGCCCATCTGCAGCTCGCGGGCCCGTTCGACCTCGCGGCGAGTCCCCTGCCCGCCACCGAGGACCGCGATCGCTCGAATGTGTTCGAATGCGGCATCGCGCATCTCGCCCGGATCGCTACCGATGAACCTCAGTACGCCCTTGCGCAGTGACGGCGGCGTCACCGGCTCATCCTTGTACCGACGAAGGACCCACGCCTGCTCCGGCTCGTATGCTGCGGCGCTCGCGTCGCACAGCGCGTAGCCGACCTCAGCGCACAGCTCACTTCCCGCCGCCACCCGGACACCACGAGCAGCCAACTCGCGACCAAGAGTTCTCGCGAGCTCGTCGAGCGTTCGGTCCCGGTCGGTCGCGGTCGGATACACGCCGTCGTCGGTGAGGCCGCGACCGTCACCGTCCGCCGTTGGGTGCGAGCCCGACACATACAGCCGAACCGGACGGGTCCGAGCGATCACCGCGCGCAAGAAGCTCGTGATCGCAGCGAAGTCATCGATCTCCACGACATGCACTCCGACACGTTCAAGGTCAGCACAGGTCGCAGCGAACCACTCGGGCGACACTGAGCCGCGACGCAGCAGGGCGACGTGATCCATGAACCGCTCCGGGGTCGCGAGACGAACGAGCTTGAACACCTCGGCGAAGTTCGGATCGCTCATCGAGAAGCCGAGAAACAAGAAGCTCTTCGTAAGGAACTGAGCACGAAGCAGCTGCCACGCACGAGGATGCCGCTGCTGATACCGGTCGTAGTCATCGCGCGTGATCGTGATACCCGCCTCGCCACCGACGGGTTCCTTCGCACCGGTCGGGATCGAACCATGCATCTTCAACAGGCGGCGGCGACCCAACCCAGCCGACACGAAGTCATCATCGACGGCAACGACCGACAACGACGAGTCAGCGAGCTCGAGACTCGGGTCGTAGTTCGTCGTCCACACTTCGTCTATCGGCAACTGGGTCACCAACCGATGGTCGACCGACGGCGTCGCCTCAACCGCGCTGATGACGTCCACGACGTGGCGGACCAGCCGTTCACGCCCGTCGCGCGCTACAACATGCTGCGCCACCAGCGGCAGGTCAACATCGCCGGCGTTGGCATCGATCCCGAACTCGACCAAGAACGGCTCCAGCAGTTCCGCCCACCCCGGATAGTCCACCCCCTGGGAGAGCCCGGCACCAACGAGCACCGTCGCCGCATGCCGCTCCACGGCAGCGCCAAACAGGTCGACGGCATCGCCGAAGTCGATCATCGACGTCCACGGTACCGGGGCCGGACCAACAGCCCGGGCTCCGGAGCAGCGGTCCTCGTTCACTGACTGGTCCAACCGCGGGGGAGACGGCCGCCAGCGGATCGTCAGGTGCCGTCAATGTGGCACCGCGGCCGCTACGTCGGCGTGAGCTACGTCAACGGTACAGCGGGGTGCGTGGCGGAGCGGTCGTGCGCAGGAGGTCGGCCTGGTCCGGCGTGAGCCCGTAGGCAGCTTCGACAGCTTCGGCGATTTCACGCTCGAGGCGTGCTTCGAGGGCGAGCGCAGAGGTGATCGTGGCGGACAGCGATGCATGCTCGCGTTCGAGCGCGGCGACCGCCGCTGCGGTGCGTTCGAAGCGACCGTGTCGTTTGGCCTCGTCGATGAACTCATCAGCAGTGAGGACGAGTCCAGGGTTGCCGAGTCGGGTTCCGGGTCGCACGACGTTGCATTCGCTGCGCAGCCACCGCATTGTGGCTCGGTGGGCTGCTCGGCGGTCGCCGGCGACGCGGACCAATTCGTCGATGAGGGGTGTCGTGTCGGCGGGGTCGGTGGCGTAGGGGACGTTGGCGACCGACGCGGTGAACCATCGGAGGGCTTCGTCCTTGCCGTGTTGGAACGTGCGCCACGCGTACCACCACATGAGTGGGCTGTTGAGCACCGCGGCGGTCCATCGATCGTCGGTAGGGATGAAGTAGGCAGTGTTGTTGAGGAAGACCCCGGAGGCGTCGACGGCGACTTCGGGTTGCCAGGCTATGTCGGTGTAGATCAGCTTGGGCTCAGCGAAGCGGTCGTAGTACTGGCAGCGACGAAGCTCCCACCAGTAGCGGCCCTGGTCGCCTCGGGCGACCATTCGTTCGCGACGGTTATCCCCGTTGCGGCGGTCGGTGGTGAACCATCGGTGGATCGACGGGTAGGTGGCGGCGAACACTGACTCGGCGTCGTCCGCGCCGGTCCACGGCCATTGTCGATCGTCGCTGGACGCGATCGCGATGAGGTGTTCGGTGGTGGAGACGGACCAGCGTTCCACGGTCGAGCCGCGCGCGACCGGCTGAATGACCTCCGCTGCTGCCGGATGCTCGGCCACGAGGCGGTCGCGGGTGCGCTGGTCGACGATGTATGCGTCGTTCAGTCCGGTCTTGATCCCGAGAAGCGGTTCGATGCCGAGTGAGTCGGCGAGGGTGGGGCGTTCGCCGAGTTCTTGGAGGAGGTCGTGCACCTCGGGCCGCTCGAGGCTCCACGCGGTATCGCGGAATCGGCTGGGGGGCACTCTGAACCCGAGGTCGGCGACGAGTTGGGTAAGTGCCGCGGCACCGAGGTCGTCGCGGGGGACCGACGCGACCACGATGTCATCGATGGGTACTGCGGGGTCTGCCATGGGCGGGGTCGGGGTGAGGAGGGTGATGACGGGGAAGGTGTCGGCGTCCTGGAAGATCGGGGCGTGACCGAAGTCGATCAGCGCGTCAAGGTGAGCGTGCTCGGACAGGAATCGACGCAGGGGTTCGCCGTAGCCGGCCTTGAGCCACTTGTTCGACACGATGAATCCGAGTCGAGCGGTTGGTGCCATGACCTGCAGGGCGCGTTCGTAGAAGTAGACCAGGAGGTCGGCACGCCGGCCGAATACTTGATAGTGGTCTTCGAAGTAGTCCTTGAGGGTCGAGTCGAGCCATTCGCCGCGCACGTACGGCGGGTTCCCGATCACGATGTCGAAGCCCACCCGCCCGTCCGGTCGGGCGGCGGGGTCGAACACGTCGGGGAACGCCGCGTGCCAGTCGAATGCCTGCGAGCGAACCGATCCGGGCAGTGCGTCGAACGTTGCGGCCTGTTCGTCAGTGCCGGGGTGCACGAGCGAGTTTCCCCATTTGATCGTGTTGCTCAACGTGGTCAGGGTTCGCCCGCGTCGGGCGGTCTTGAGCCACAGGCTGAGTCGAGTGATCTCGACCGACTCGCTGTTGATGTCGACTCCGTAGAGGTTCGACTCCAGGATGTCTTTGTTCGGGTCGAACAGGCCGGTCTGGCCGCCGCGTAGATCGGCCAACGATGCGTTAGCCCGCTCGTACTCGGCGAACAGCGCGTCGAAGGCTGCCACCAAGAACGCACCCGAGCCGCATGCCGGGTCGAGCACACGGATCGAACGCAGCTCGTCCTGCCAGCGTTCCCAGAACGCGATCTCGGCCTTGCGGCGCCGTATCCGGTGGGCTTCGGGGATGGTGTCGACGCCGAGTTCGGCACGGATCTGCGCGAAGCGCTCGTCGATCCAGCTTCCCAGTGTGCGGGTCGCAAGGAACCGGGTCACCCAGTCCGGCGTGTAGAACACGCCCTCCTGGCTGCGTCGCGATCTGGCGTTGGCGAGCTGGTCGGACACGCCGTCGGGGTTGATCTCGGCGTGCAGGGCTTCGATGTCGACGATCGAGCGCTCGAACACTCGGCCGAGTACCTCGACGCCGAGCTGCTCGCTGAAGTCGTAGCCCGACATCGGGTACACGAACTCCAACGCAGCGTCGCCGATCGTCAGCACGTTGAGGGAGGGGTTGTCCGCGAACAGACCACCGTTGTAGCCGTGGATGCCTCGGTCAGGCAGACCGGCGTCGATCGCTGCGAACAATCCCCTGAGCTGGTCCCAGCGCGTCGACGCGGCGAACCCACTGCCTGCGTGGTCGAGTGCGGTGCGCAGCACTCGCCGTGGCAGCAGATCGGTGTCTTCGGCGAAGCACACGAACAACAGCCGGTCCAAGATTGTTTGGGTGTGGCCGAGCAGTTCGTGTTCCCACGCGTCTTGAGCGACGCCGACCGGAGTCGGGTTCGTAGCAACGATCGCCTCGAACAGCTCGGCTCGACTTCGCTTGAAGAACTCGTAGAACGCCTCGGTGATCTCGTTCTCGCCCGAGCGTGAGGCGGTGGCCAGCTCACCCGTCGGCGACTCAGTGATCGGATCGAGGCCGAGGAGGTTGTCGCGGTGCAGGACCCTGAGTAACTCGGCGAGGCGGGCGGGATCGCCGAGCGACGCGACGTCGCATTCCCAGAGGTAGCCCTCGCCGCGAGCGGCCCAGTAGAGCCGAACCGTCACGAAGTTCGACACGATCACCCACCGGCACCCATCGAACTTGGGGACGTACCCGAACGCCTGCTCGACGGGCGTGCGTCGATCGGCGCGCGACGCCTGCTTCGTGTCGAGATCCACTGCCGGCTTCTTCAGCTCGATAACTGCCACCGTGCGCGACATGTCCGGACCGAAGAAGCCGAGCTGGCCGTCGGGCGTCTGGCCGCCGTGCGTTTCGCTCGACGCCTCCTCCACCCGAAGCTCGAAGGAACCGTCTGCGGACGCTCCGTACCCCCGATATCCCAACAGCTGTCCGAAGAACTCCGTCAGAAACCTGCCCTGATGCGGGCGTTCGTTCTCCAATCGAAACGTCGGATCAGCAGCGATCCGGGCCCACGTCGACGCGACCGACAACTGATCGACGGTCGGATCGGCCGCCGACTCGACCGACTGGGTGAGCAGACGCCGAGCGAACAAACGAGCCTGCCCAGCCACGTTAGCAATGTACGCGACGCAGCTCGTACACCAAGGGAGCAGTGCCACACACCGCCGGAGCGGGCCCACCGACCCTTCGATGCGTGCCGATGGGTCGCGGGCGGCTACCGGCTTTCCCTGCGAAGCCAGTCCCCGGCTTGACAACATCAACCGCGCGTGATGTAATCACATTCGTGGAGGCAGATGGAATCACAGCGGTGCAAGCTCAGCGGCTGGCCGGGATCACGTACCGTCAACTCGACTACTGGGTCCGCAAGGGTTGGGTGACGCCGTCGATCGACCCGGGTCGTGGCAAGTCGAGCCGCCGCCTGTTCGCTGTCGACGACGTCGTCCGGCTCGGGGTGCTGTGCCATCTCGGCCGATCGCGCCGGAACCTGACCGAGCTCGGCCCGCAGGTAGCGCCGCTGGGGCTGGGGGAGCGGTTCGTGGTCATCGACGGCGACGATCGCCTCTCGACGCCCGCCGACACCGCCGAGCTGGTCGAGGCGATCGGTGAGCCGGGTGTGTTCACGATCTGCGACGTCGAGGCACTGCGCTCCCGCGTGGTGGATGCGACCAGCCTGGCGGCAGATCAACACGGCGCCGACGATGAGGCGCCGACACGCGAGCTGAGGAGGGGCGCATGACCTCGAATCTCCGACCAGCCGACGGCGACGTGCACGAGCCGTTCGACGCGGTCGCCGACGACGGGGCTGGGTTCCAGGCCCGAGCGAGCGCGGCAGGACGCGAGTTCAAGTTCGTTGCGGCCGAGTTCCTGACGGCGGCGGGGGCGACGATCATCGCGAGCGGAGAACGCCACGGCCCGTATCCGGTCGATTTTGTGATCGAGGGCCGCAACGGTCATCGCTTCGTCGTGTTGGCCCACGGCGTGATCGACGACACCAACACAGCGGGGCTGCGTCGCACCGACACCGTTAAGAAGCTCGGCTTCGACGCGATCCAGCTCGCTCGCCGTCAGGCGTGCCCGGTCCTCGCGATCGTGTCGCATCTCCCGAACCCGGACACGAACCCGGCCGACTATCTCGCCGACCTGCGCGACGAGTTGTTCGACGTGATCGCGACGACCGGCGACCTCGCCGGCTACCAGCGGCTTGCTCGCCACCTCACCGGCGTCCCGGTCGCGCCGACCGACGCACCCTGGCAGATGGCCCGAGCCGATCAGCTCGACCTGTTCACCGGTGCACCCAACCCGGACGATGCGACGCCAACGGGTGCGTTCCCGCCGCTGCGGCTGGTCGACACCATCGATGCCGCCGACCTCGAGGAGCCGTTCTGACCGCCATCGCCACCGACGTCGAGTCGATCGAACGCGCCGACGTGGACATCGACAGCTCGCCCGGCCGCGAGCCGATCCCACCGCGGTCCCCGAGGGTGTCCCGCACCACGATCGCGACGTCGTTGGCAGCCGCGACGACACTGGTCATCCACCGATCCGTCACGGTTGGGGAGACGCTGCTCATCGTCGCCTGTTACGGGTTCGGGTTCGCGCTCACCGGTCTCCTGCTCAGGGTGCTGCGACGGGTCACGGGGGCGGAGTTCCCGTTCCACATCGCAGGTGCGTACGTGTTGTGGTTGGCCGGATGTGCCGAGGAGCACCGCGACTGGCGCGCCAACGCGAAGGTGCTGTCGCGAGCGGTCGCCGTCGTGTCGGTCGCGGTCGTCTACTTCACGACCCGGCACCTCGACAACGGCTGGGCGAGCTACACCGACCTCGGCGCGATGCTGCGCATGTTCGCCGCTGCGATCGTGCTCTACGCGGTCACGTGGGGGCTGTTTGTCGACACTCTGCCGACACCAGCCGAACTCGCCGACTTCACCCCTCACCCGAACCGGACCCGTCAGCGGTTGGCGACGATCGCGCACGGCCTCGGTGCCGGTCTGCTGGGGGCGATGCTCCTCGCCGCCGACCCGATCACCCCGATCCGGATCGTGACGGCGGCGTCGACGGCGACGCTGTACGTGCCCGTCGTGGCGTTCGTCCCGGTAGTACTGCTCGCCTTGATCGTGCTCATCGTCGCGACCGGGGCGGCGGCGAGTGACGGGCTCCAACACCATCTGGCGGCGACGGATGCCGTGCGCCGCAGCCGGCGACGACTGGGGGAGGTCGACGATGCGTGAGCGCCGCCCCGGTGATTGGCGTGTCGACCTGGCACGACGTCACCGCTACGAAGACCTCGTCGAGGCCGCGATCGACGACCACCCCGCGCTGACCCGGATGGCGTCGTCGACGAGCTCGCTCGACCGGCTGGACTTCCAGGTCCTCGGCCCCGACGAACGCCTCGTCGAGATCGAACTCAAAGCCAAGCATCAGCCCTACCGCGGCTGGGGCCACCTCCGCCCGGCAACCCGCGAGTCCGACTTGTTCATCGTCGACGAACTCACGATGCGCAAACTCGTCGACGCCGGCCGCTACGCGTTCATGCTGGTCCGCGACGATCCCGGCGACCGATGGGTCGTGTGGACCATGTTCGACCTCGTCCTCGCCGCCAAGGCACGCGTCGACCGGCCACTCGCCACCGGCACCGACCGCACCAAAGGCAAGCTGCTCGTCGACCTCGCCGACACCCCACACCACCACCGAACCCTGCGGCCGGCGCTCGATGCGATCGCCCGGCTGTGCGGCGAGATCGACCACCGCTGGCACGCCATCGAATCCTGGCCGACCCACCACCTCACGACCGGAGCCGCGACATGACCCTGACACTCACCCGCACCCCGCCCGCTGTGTCGCTCATCGAGTTGCTGACGTTGGACGAAGCCCGCGCTCGGATCGTCGACAGCGCGCTCCGACTCGTGCGAGAGTGCCACACCGACCACGCTCCGACCGTGACTGCGATGTTGTGGGGTGCGGTCGACCTACCCGGCCTCGACGACCACGACCGCCACCTCGCCGCCGACTATCGCTCCGTCCTCGACCGTGTGGATGCGCTCGGTCACCTCGGCGAAGCGCTCGACGAGTTCGACGGCATCGCCTCCGCGATCGGGCTCGACGCCGGACGAGTCGGCCCACCACCGTTCTGACCCGCAGACTGGGTCGGTCAGGCGTCGGCCGGGGACGCGTCCCGCGCCCTGGACCGGGTGAGGCGGGCATAGCGGCGCGAGATCTCATAGCCAACCCACACCCGATCGGTCTCGACCGCTGCGACCGCGGTCGCGCCGGCACCCATGAACGGGTCCAACACGACGTCGCCACGGAACGTGTACAGCTCGATCAACCGTCGGGGGAGCTCGACCGGGAACGGTGCCGGATGCCCGACCCGCCGTGCAGATTCCGGTGGGATGTCCCAGATCGACAACGTGTCGCGCAAGAACTCGTCGCGCCCGACCGTGTTCTCACCACGCCTCACCCGATCCATCCGGCCCTTGGAGAACACCAACACGTACTCGTGCACGTCGCGCAACACCGGGTTCGCAGCCGACCGGAACGACCCGAACGCACACGACCCCGACGCCCCCGCGGCCTTGCGCCAGATGATCTCACCGCGCATGTGGAACCCCAGGTCGCACATGATCGCGGTGACGTGGTGCGACAGCGGCAGATACGGTCGCCGGCCGAGGTTCGCGACATTGATCGCCGCGCGCCCGCCCGGCTCGAGCACCCGGTGCGTCTCCGCGAGCACGCGGTGCAGCATCGCCAAGAACTCGTCGTAGGAGGTGTCGGTGTCGTAGTCCTTGCCGACGTGATACGGCGGCGACGTGACCATGAGCGCCACCGACGCATCCGGCAGGTCGACCATTGCCTCCGACGACCGCTCGAACACCCGATTCCGCAACCTGGCCGGCAACTCCGCACACACGTCGTCGGCATCGAATTCGACCTTGGCCAGACCGCGACCGTAGAACGCGGACGCGTCATGACCCTCGCGCGCCGACGTCCCGAACGACGACGTCACCGTCACGGGCCGCACCTACGATCGAACATACGCGCGATTGTAGGCAGGCGGGTGTCACAACCCTCCCTGGTCTTGCAGCCCGGCTCCGGCATCAACCAGCCCGGCGTCGAGTACGATTCGCATGAACCGGCCCAACCGCATCGACGGCCGAGCCGATCGCACAACAAGACCGAACACGGGGGTTGGTCGTGGCAGCGAAGAACGAACGAACCGGCAAAGCAGCGGCGTCGAAAGCAGGCAAGACGCTCGGGTCGAAGTCGGCGTCGAAGGCCGCGAAGTCTGCCGCCGCCAGCGCGCTGGCCCAGACCGGAAACCGCAAGGTCACCGGCAAGGCCGCAGCGTCGAAGGCCGGCAGCACGCTCGGGTCGAAGTCGGCGTCGAAGGCCGCCAAGTCTGCCGCCGCCAGCGCGCTCACCCAGAAGCCCAAGAAGCGCCGGTAGGTAGTCCACCGAGTGCTCACGCCGCTCGGTCCGTATGGGCGGCGATCGCCGTCCTCTCGCATGATCAGTCGGTCTGGCGTTCTGTCATCGCCCAGCACACGATTGGCCAGATACGAGGGTGCGGAGGGACGTGACACCCGCACGTCAGACTCGACCTATGCCGAGCATCACGAGCGAGGTCAACACGACCGGAACGCCGCTGCGGTGTCTTGTCGACGAATACAAGCCGCTCCTCGACTCGTGGCGCTCGCAACTGCGATCTGAGCTCACCGACCAGGCGAGCTGGCTCCTCCCGCCAAACAAGCAACGTGCGTCCATCGCGGGGCTCGCCCTCGACTACCGAGCCAGGTGGTTCCTCGCGGGCGTCGATCAGCTCCCACCGGCAGTCGAACACGGGCTCGAATACTGCACTCCAGCGACGGTCGACGCGATCAATGTCGCGCACGACGGGGTGCGAGGGCTCGGCCCAGGCGTCCATCCCCCCGAGACCGAGGTCGCACTCGCGAGGGTCGCGGCGGCATGCGCGACCGTCGAGCCGTTGTTTCGTCGAGGCCCGATCGTGCCGTGTCCGCTGGACGCCCTCGGGTACGAGGAGTTCCTCGACCAGTATGCCGATGTCATCGGTGACGTCGTCCGACTCGCCGGCGTGCTGCCTGACCTGCTCGGTACCGAGATCGGGCGACGTATCGAGCCCGGACCGATTCTCGGATGCGGACGGCTCAGCGGCGACGGTGATCTGCTGGTCGATGACACACTGATCGAGGTGAAGTGCGTGTCGAACCCAATGTCCGAGTCCGCGAAGACACTCCGCCAGGTCCTCGTCTACGCCGCTCGAGCGGGCACCGATCACGCGAGCCTCGTTCTCCCGCGTCAGCAGATGCGAGTCGACTTCGACCTGACAGCGCACCGCAACCAGCTCGACCACCTCGATGAGGACATCGTGCGCGTCTACGCCTCCACGCCAAGACCGTCCCAGCAGCTCAACAGCGCCGCTACTCCACGATCGTCGGGCGACTGAACGTGCCGGGACCGTCGCCTGTTGTGACGGCAGGTCATCGACGTGCTGTCGCCCAGCTCGAGGACGCTCGTGCGGCAGACCTCACGATCGCTGGACACGTGTGTCGAGTTGAGCCGCCGCCGACGTGCGATCGCCGCGGTGCTCGCCGAGATGCCGGGGCCGTTCAGCGACGTTCGACAGGCGCTGAACCGACTCCACGAAGTCACCGCGAGCCCTGGACCGGCGCCTGCAACGGCCGGCTTCGACGACCGTAGGGGCGGCGGAGCTTCGTCCTCATTCGAGCGGGCCTGAGCCCGACGCCGAGGTCATCGCCCGATCGCGCAGGCCGCGATGGCGGCCGCGCGCGGACGCTGCGCGAGCCAGCGTTTACGGTGGTGCTCAGATCGATTGCGTGGTGTTGTCTCCAACAATCCGGTCCGCGTGGGGGTTCTAGTGCTGGTGATGCCGTTCGTCAACGAGCCGTTCTCGGATCATCACTTCGCGGTCGCGTGCGTCTTCGAGCAATGCCTCGCGAGCGGTCACTTCGAGCTCGAGGGCCCGACGGCCGATCGATTGGATCGTCACTCCGGATTCCGCCGCGACGGTCACGAGCCGGTCGCGGAGCTCAAGCGGGATTCGAAGGCTGAGCATCACCACTTCGCTCGATTCAGGCACAACCCATTTCCTCCGACCAGGAGAACACTCCTTGATGCGAACCATACAAGTCGTGTAGACAGATGTATGCATCGCAGCTCCGCATCAGAGAGCCGCCGTTACACACACAACTGGCGACCACGAACGGAGCTACTGCTGTGATGCTCGATCACACGACCGTCCACACCACCGTTGTTCGGCGACCCTCACGTTGGCGCGTTCCGACCCTGTGGGCGGTTGCCGGCTACGCAGACCGTGGTGACCGGGTTCGACGGTTCATCGCGCTGGTCGCGCGGCCGGGGATCGTGTCCGACACCGATCCGCCAGTGGCGTGCGACCTGCTCGCACCGCCTCGACCGGTGTGGGGCCGACCCGCGCTGGCTGCGTCCGGGATCGTGGTCGCTGGCGGCGGGGTCGTAGCGGCCTGCACGATGCCGCTGTGGCTCGCCGTGGTCACGGTGCTCGCCGTGTTCGCCTCGTCGGTGCTGCTGCTGTTCCGGGCGTTGTCGCCGTCTCGACTGCCGCCCGGGCATGTTGTGCTCGTCGACGTCGCCGCGGCCCGGCGGGGGAGCGGCGTCGCACGCTCGGTGCTCGCGCAGCTGCTTGACGCGCTCGATCGGCCCATCTACCTCGAGGTCCGCCACGACGCTCCGGGACTGATCCGCATGTACGAGACGCTCGGGTTCGAGCACCACCGCCGCGTCGGTGACCACATCGCCATGGTCCGCCCCGGCACTCCCACCGACCCGTACGAAGGCTCCGTCGTCGGTGTGATGCCCCGCTGGTTCTGGCCAACGCGAACCGACGTGACCGTCGGGATCTCCGCCGCTGTCGCCATGCTCGTCCTGCACTGGCCCGGCACCTGGTCCCGCCACGTCCTCGTCGCCGCGGCGGCGTTCATCGTCGCGACCGCAGCGTCGACCGACTGGCGGGTGCAGCGCATCCCGAACGTCCTCACCCTGGCCGGCATCATCCCGATCCTGTGGATCGCGACCGGGACCCGCACCGTCACCGACGCGCTCATCGGCGCCGCGATCACGGCCGGTCCACTGCTCGCATCCCATCTCGCGACCGCCACACGCACGCCCGGACTCGGCGACATCAAGCTCGCCGCGATCGCTGGCGCCACCGTCGGCCTATTCGACCCGACCACCGCCCCGCTCGCGGTGCTGTTCATCACACTCCTCGGCGGTGCCGCGTTCGGGGCCATCTGGCAACGAACGACCGGTTGCCGCGGGTTCCCACTCGGCCCAGCCATCGCCACCGCGACCCTCGCGATGCTCACCATCGAAGGCCTCACACTCCGAGGTGCACTGTGAACCCAACAACCCCCCAACATCGCCGGCTCACCGGTACCGTCGCCGCGGTCGTGCTGGTCGTCGCTGCGTGTGCCGGCGACGACGATGACGGCTTCGAGCCCGGCGCCTCGATCCCCGGCGACACCACGACGACCAGCGAAGCGGCCACTACCTCGACCGCCGCAACCACGCAGCCGACCACGACCGTGGACGACACCACACCCACGACCTCTCGCGCCCCCGCTACCACGACCGGGCCGCCAAGCACTGCCGCTGACACCACCGCGCCCACCACCGAGGTGCCGTCGACCACGGACCCCGAACCCCAACTTGCGGACACCCCGCAGGCACCGGGCTTCGACTTCCCCCCCGCCGCACTGCAAACCGACCCGGACAGCCCCAACAACCGGAGGGCCGTTCGCCCCGAAGACGAACCGATCCTCGCCGCCTACTTTGAGGCGACCTTGGTCCAGATCGAGCTGTTCACCACCTGGCCGCTCGACCCCGACAGCGGCATCCTCGATGGTGCGCCGTTCACTGAGAACGTCCGGGAGGCATTCCGAAACGGGCTGGCCGAGCGAACGAGTCTCAATCAGGTTCTCGACGTGTCGGGTGGAAGCACCTCTCGCCCATACGTTGTCGACGACGACGACGGTGATCCGAACCGCGTCGTCGTGTGGGATTGCCAGATAGACGCCACGTTCTGGAAGGACGTCGACACGGGTGAGAAAGCCCCGCCGGATGACGGCCATCCCAACGCTGGACCGCCTGGAGTCGAGATCGGCACGGCGACCGAGCTGATCCTCGACGATGGCGAGTGGCTCGTCAACGGTGGCGGTTACGAGCCGAGGGCGTGCGAGTGAGGCGTGCAATGGCCGTCCTCGCTGGAGTCGCTGCGTCAGTAGCGATCGGCGGGACGGCCGAGGCGCTTCCACCGACGGGAGGCGGTGGTGGGACCGGCCCGGCACCGCCCCCGCAGTTGGGGCCGATCACGGTCAGCTACGAGTCGGACGGTCGGCGGGAGACGACCACGACGATTACGCATGGCTCCGCGTTCCGCAATCAGGGCGGTTCTGACGGTGCGCCGTGCACGTTCAACTGGCTACCTCGCGATGACGACGGCAACATCCCACCCGACGCGGAGTTCACGCCAGTCCCGTCGGAGCGGTGGGTCTTTCGGGAGACGACGACTCGGGATGACGGGACCGTCGACATGACCGACGAGGACTGGGACACGCTCGCCGCGCTCGGCGGCAGCTCGATGGAGGAGGTGATGGCCCAGTACGGCCCAGTCGACGCGTCGCAGCGCCGGTTCGACGTGTTCTGCGCCGGCAATCACGGCGACCCAGGCGAGGGCGGCACCGTGAACCAATATCTCGGGTTCACGACGGTCAACATCCGGGACCCGTTCTGGGGGTACGAAGCCCGCCGCGACGAGATCCGCAACGCGTTGCCGTGGCCGGTGGTGCACGCGTCGTCGCTGCCGGCACCGGACACGTTCGGTGGTCTGCCGGTGAACATGCCGGCGATGTTCCAGATCAACGCCTTGCCGTGGGGTGTGTTGCAGTCCCACCGCGAGTCCTACCGGGGATACACGACCCAGATCGTGGCCTGGTCGACCTCGGTCGACTACACGCTGGTGTTCACCCCCGACGACGGCCCGACCGAATCGATCGCGCTGGGGTGCATCTCGGCGGGCGAGGACCAGCCCGACACCGGCGGCATCCCGCGGCGGCCCGCGGACATCCCGGACTTCGCGGAGCCGGGCCAGTACGACGCGCCGTGCGTGTGGATTCCCCCCGAACCCGGCTCGTTGTCGGTGACCGCGACGGTGACGTACAGCGTCAACTCGGTCGTGACGGGACCGTTCGGCGGCGGTTACGTCGAAGCGCTCGCACCCGAGGTCCGCACATCGACCGCCGAGACGCTCCGGGTCGACACCTTGAAGGTCGTGAACGTGATCGGAGACGAGGACTGATGGGTCGACAGATGGTGGTCGTGATCGGAGACGAGGGCTGATGGGCAATCTGGAGACCGCGTCGCGCACCGAGGCTGCGCCGAGGATCGCAGGTCGGCCGCCGAGCCCAGCCCGCAAGGTGCGGCTGCCGTGGCTGGCGGGTGCCGGCGGCATCGCGCTGTTGACCGCGCTGGTCGTGTTGTGGGGGTTCGGGCAGGTCGGCGACCGCCGCGAGGTGGTGCTGGTGGTGTCGCCGGTGGCGGAGGGCCAGGAGATCGCGGCGTCCGATTTGGGTTCGACGCAGATCGCGGTCGATTCGCCCTCGACGCAGTTGTTCTCGATCGACCAACGCGAGGAGCTCGTCGGCCGTGTCGCCGCGGTCGACTTGGCGGCGGGTGACCTGCTGGGTCCGTCGTCGATCGCTACCGCGACCGCAGTGCCCGACGGTTGGGTCGAGGTCGGCGCGTTCGTGCGTGGCACCCGCTATCCGGCGTCGATGGCGACCGGCGATCAGATGCGCGCGATCGACCTCGACCCCGACGAGGCGGTCCCGGTCGGCGGCGAGGACGGCGTGCTGGTCAAGGTCGTGTCGATCCGACGCGGTGACGACAGCGACGTGTTGGCGGTGTTGGCGGTGCCGGCGGATTCGGCGCCGACGGTGGCGCGGTGGGCGTCGGGCGACTCGCTGGTGCTGTTGAAGGTGGACCAGCCGTGACCGTCACGATCGTCGCCGTCGCGTCCGTCAAGGGCACCGGTGGCGTCACCGCGACCGCGCTCGGCCTGGCGGCGGTCGGCCACGAGATGTGCGGTGACGCGATGTTGATCGAGGCGGACCCGTCGGGCGGTTCGCTGCTCGGATGGTCCGAGCACCTCCACGCCGGTGGCCCCGCGCTGTACGAGGCGATCACCGATGGCGACATCGGTCGCGGCATGCAACGACTCGGCAACGTCCGCGTCCTGCCCGCACAGGGCGATCCGTGGAAGGTCACCGTCGCGCTCGAGAACGTCCGCAACTGGCGGCGTCTCCTCGAACCCTCCGGTGAGCTCGCGGTGGTCGACGTCGGACGGCTGTATCCGGGGTCGCCGGTGTCGCGCATCGTCGGGGAGGCCGACGTGATCGTGCTGGTCGCACCGGCGGAGGCCGCTCCGATCGCGGCGACGTTGCAGTGGGCGTCGCGTGGCGGCCGGCGGGGCGTGGCCGATCCGGTGTTCGACGCTGGACGGATGCGGCTGGTCACGGTCGATGTGTCCAAGGGGCGGCGGTCCGGTGTCGACCCGCGGTCGCTCGTGCGCGACGACCTCGGCATCGCGTACGCGGGGCATGTGCCGTTCGACGAGGCCGCGTTGTCGCTGTTGTGCCGGGGGAGCGGGACCACGCATCGCAGCATCAACCGCTCCAAGCTCGTGTACGCCCACCGAGCATTGGCCGGCAACGTGCTCGGCGACCGGATCGGAGCACAGCGATGATCGCCGTCACCCTGGGGCGGGCTGGAGCACGGCGATGATCTCCGTCGATGAGGTCGCCGAGCTGGTCGCGACGATTCGCCGCGACTACGGCGCCCGGCTTCCGGCGGCGCCGGTACGCGAGTCGCATCCCGATCGCGAACGCCGCCAGGAGGAGACCAAGTGGGTCCTCGAACGTGAGATCCTGCCGAGGGTCAACGAGGACCGGGTCCGCGACGGTCAGCGTCCACTGACCGAAGACGACGAGGACAGCGTCGTCGAAGCCGTGTTGTCGTCGATGTTCCTGCTGCCGGCGTTGTTGAGCATCCTCGAGCGTGAGCCGTTGGCCGAAGACATCGTCGTGTTGGGCAACAGCGAAGTCCGCGTCGACCGCGCCGACGGCACCGTCGGCTTCTATCCGCCGATGGTCCGCCACGATGCGGAGTTGCAGGACAAGATCGCCGAGATCTCCGCCGTACACCATCGCCCGTTCAGCTTCGAGTCGCCGTGGGTCGACGTGCAGCTGTCCAAACGGCTCCGCTTCCACGGCCAGGGCTTCGACATCGTGTCACGGCCGGGGATCTTCATTCGTGTCCACCGGGCGCTCGGCGCCACCATCGACCGGCTGTGCGGATGGGGGTCCATGTCGGCCGGGCTCGCGTACTTCTTGGGCACCGTCGTCCCGGAGGTGCAGTTGTCGGTCGCCTACTCGGGCGTGCAGGGCTCGGGCAAGACAACCGTGCTGCGAGCCCAGGCGATGGCCTATGACGACATGACCAGGTTCGCGACCGTGGAGACCGACTTCGAGCTCGGCCTGGCGGACTTGGGGTTGCCCTGGACCCAGGAGATGCAGGCCCGCATCCCGATGACCTCAGCGGGGGCGGGGATCTCGTGCTCGGACATGATGCCCGCTGTATTGCGGATGCGCGCCGCAGTCAACGTGATCGGCGAAGTGCGCGGCGACGAAGCCGGCCCCGCCGTCCGCGCCGCGAACATCGGCCAGGGAACTCTCGTCACCGTCCACGGCCACAGCGCCGTCGCCGGACTCGAACAGCTCGTCGACCGCATGGTCGAAGCCGACCGGATGGACCGCGAGCTCGCCCGGCGCACCGTGTACCAGTCGTTCGACCTGGTCGTGCACTGCGCGATGGCGCCGAACCGGCGACGCTGGATCCAAGAGGTCATCGTCCCCACCGTCGAGGGAGACCAACCGAAGTACCACACCCTCTACACCCCCGACCCTGCCACCGGTGATCTGCGCGCACGGGCGGCGCCGTCGGCGTGGCCCGATCTGTTGCGGGCCCGGATCAACATGGCCTACCCCGACTTCGACATCGAACGCGCCACCGACGACACGATGCGACCCTTCGCCGATCCGGCCACCACCGTCGCCGCCGTCGAGGAGCCCGCCGCGTGACCACCACCGGCCAGCTCGTCGTCGCGACCGTCGCCGGCGTTGGCACCGGGACGGTCGCGTTCACCGCCGTGCAAGCGTTCCGGCCCCCGACCCTCAAGACGCCGATCCGTCGGGCGCGTCGCCGGATCGACACGACGTTGCTCGTCGCCGCAATCGTCGCCGCGACGGTGGTGCTGCTTCTCACGCGTTGGCCGATCGCCGCCGCGGGGGTGGGGGCGTTGGTGGTGTTCTGGCCGGCGCTGTTCCCCACCGAAGCCGTCCGCCAGCGCCGCCGCTTGGAGGGCATCGCGAAGTGGCTCGAAGACCTCCGCGACCTCCAACAAGGCTCGGGGCTCGACCTGATCGAAACGCTCGACCAGGCCAGCCGGCGAGCACCCGCGTCGATCGCACCCGAGCTCACCCGGTTCGCCGCCGCGACCGGCCACCACACACCCCTTGCCGACGCACTCGTCGACCTGGCCGACGACCTCGACCACCCGGTCGCCGACGCCGCAGTCGCGGCGATGTTGTTTGCGGCGGGTGACGCGTCCGGGTCCTCGCTCGGCGCCACGTTCTCGATGCTCGCCGAAAACGCCCGCGACGAACTCGTCGCCCGCGACCGGATCGACCGGATGCGACTCAACTTCCAACGCCAGATGCGACGCATGATCGTGATCCTCGCCGCCCTCATCGGCTACCTCATCGCGTTCTCCGGCGACACCCTCGACCCCTACAACGACATCGCCGGACAGGTCTGGCTGATCGTGCCGTTCACGATGTGGGCCACCGCGCTGTGGTGGCTGCGCCGCCTCTCGCGGTACGAACGCATCGGCCGCTACATCTCCCGGCAACGCATCGACGAGGCGGTCCCGACATGACCCCCGCACCACACATCGAAAGGGGGTGCGTGTCGTGACGCTCACCCAAGTCGCCCTCGTCGCCGGGGTCGGCGTCGTCGCCACCGCCTGGCTGGTCGCCCGCGCGTTCACGTCGTCGACGACGTCGGTGCCCGCCACCTACCGCCGCCTGTTCGGCGACCAACGCGCGCCGGTCCCCGCGCCCCACGTCGCTTCGATCTGGCAGCGCCTCACGACCCGGCTCGGTGACGCCTACGCGGCGACCACATCGGGTGTCCGGCTCGCTGAACGCCGCCGGTTCGCGCTCCGCGCCGCCGGGCTGTCGATCGCCACCATCGCGGCCCGCGCCGTCACCGCAGCCGTGATCGTGTTCGTCCTCGCCGCCGTGCTCGCCGGGGCCGCCGCCGCCTCGGGCACCGTGCCCGTTGCTGTAGCGGTGATCGCGCCGCCGCTGTGCGCCGTGCTCGCCGGCTGGTTCCAAGCCGCCAGCATGCTCGCCGCCGCCGAGGCCCGACACCGCCAGTTCCGCATCGAAGCCGGCGCCTACGTGTCGCTCGTCGCGCTGTGCATGACCACTCAACGCACCGCGGCCGAGTCCATCAACTACGCCGCGCGCATCGGCACCGGCCACGCGTTCGAGACCATCGACGACGCCGTGCGCACCGCACCACAACGAGGCCTGCGCGTCTGGGAAGCGATCGAGCAGGTCGGCGTCGACTACGGCACCCACGAACTCGAAGACCTCGCCGCCTCGATCGCCCACGTGTCGGGCATCGGCGCCGGCGTCGACCGGACCGTCGTGGCGATCGCGACCCGGATGCGCCAGATAGCGCTCGACGACATGCAGACCACCGCCGACAAGCGCACCTCGGCGATGTTCGGCCCGACGATCCTGTTCGTCTTCGGCGTCATCGCCTTTCTGATCTACCCGCTCGCGATCCGCGTCCTCGACGCCCTGTCAACCTCACCCCAATAAAGCAATACAACAACAGCCGCCAACCGACATCACCAGCCCACAACACAACAACCAACAGCACACAGGAGGCCGAATCCAGATGCTCTCTGTCAACGACTACTACCTCGGAGCGCTCATGGCGTCCCGATCACTGCGAACCCGTGCCGGCGACGACCGCGGCATGGACGACGGCGTCTCCAAGCTCGTCTACATCGCCGGCGCCGTCGCGCTCGCGCTCGCCGTGGTGATCTTCGCGATCAACGTGTTCGACGACAACAAGGAGGACTTCAACGACCCCGAGATCCCAGCGATCGACTCCGACCTGCCCTGACCGACGCTCGGCCTGTGAGTGCTACCGCCTATCCGAACTGCGCGCCCGACCACGCTCGCGACCAGCGTCGGGGATGGCGCCGCGTCCGGGCGCACCGGGTGCGGCGCAGGCTCGGCGACGACCGCGGTCTCGTCGAGGGCCTCGAAGCGCTATTCGGCGGATTCTTCCTGCTGCTGTTCTTCTTGTTCATCGCCCAGGTCGTCGTGTGGTGGAACGCCCGCAACATCTTGGAACAGGCCGCCGCCGAAGGCGCCCGCGTCGCCGCCGCGGCCGACACCTCCTGTGACGAAGCACCCGATGCGGTGACCTCGATGGCCACCCGACTCGGCGGCGAGTGGGTCGACCACATCCAGATCGCCTGCAGCGGCGACGACGACACCGAAGGCGCGATCATGACCGTCACCGTCCACGGCCGCACCCCGGCGTTCATGTTCCCCGTCAGCCTCGGCGTCACCGCTACCGCAGCCGCCCCCGAGGAATCATGACCGTGACCCCCGACACCCGCCGCGGAACCCGGCGACGCCGGCAGGTGCGCGGGTGGTGGTGTGACGACCGCGGCCAAACCGTCGGCCCCGAACTGCTCGTCCTGCTCGTACTCGCGCTCGTCGTGTGGGGCGGACTGTCGTGGTTCGGCCGACTCGCCCAAACCAGCCAGAGCCTCGAGAACGCCGCCCAGACCGCGGCCCGGCCGCGATCAGGGCAATAGGCGGCCATCCGGCCATGGCCGTAT
>JAULKQ010008214.1:0-16240 GCA_032356285.1 Smithsoniella earleae | reverse complement strand
CGGCCCGAACCGCCAGCCAACGCGACGACATCGACACCGCCCGCACCGCCGCCGTCGCCGCGATCGCAGCATCCCCCGTGGCCGGCTGTATCGACGCGCCGACCGTACAGCTCACCTGGGAACCCGGCCCGACCGGCACCTGGCGCGGCGGCACCGTCACCGCCACGGTCGAGTGCACCATCGACAACACCGAACCGTTCACGAGCGACGGACGGACCGTTCGCGCCGTCGACACTCAAGTCATCGACAGGTTCGCCGGATGAACCACACCGCTCGACCCAGCCCGGAACCGGCCACGACACCGACGGCCACCAGCACGAACGGCGCCCGGCCGCGGCGGTGGTGGCGGCGCGACGACGGGATGACCGGCGTCGCCGCCAGCGTCATGCTCCTCGCCGCGCTCGCCGGCGGCGGACTGATCTTCGACGGCGGCCGCGCCCTGGCCGCGCGACGCGACGCGATCAACGACGCCGAAGCCGCCGCCCGAGCCGGCGCCCAAGAACTCGGCTTCGCCGGCCTCGACACCACCGCCGCCACCGACGCAGCACACGACCACCTCCTCGCCGCCGGCGTCGACCCCACCGACATCCGCGTCATCTCCGTCACCGGCAACACCGTCACCGTCACCATCACCGCACGACGCGACGCCGTGTTCACCGACCTGCTCGGCAACGACACCATCGTCGTCGCCGGCACCGGCGAAGCCACCGCATCGTTTGGAGCAACCCCATGAACACCGTCCGCCGACTTGCCCACGGCCTCCTCCGAGTGCTGGCCGGACTCGCCGTCATCGCGGTCGTCGTCGGCCCCATCGTCGGCGCCGCCATGATCGCCGGCAACCCGATCGACGGCGATCTCGTCACCTCGCTCGGCGATCGGAACGTCGACAACGACCACATGATCAAGCTGCTGTCGGTCGCGTTCTACCTGCTGTGGGCCTGGTTCTGCGTGCCCGCCATCCGCCAAGCCACCATCTCGGTCTCAACACCCCGGCACACATCACGACCCGCCCGCGGCGCCGCCCCGCCCAGGCCAGCGGTCGTGATGCCCGCCGACGACCCAGGACCGCGCGCCTGGCTCGCCCGACTCGCCCGCTTCGCCGTCGGCACCGCAGCCGTCACCGCCACCATCACCACCTCGGGCTTCGTACCCGCCGCGACCGCCGCACCCCCCGCCGCGGTCGCAACCCTCGACGAACCCGCCCCCGACGACGGCGTTGCAGCCGACGCGACGCACATCGGCACCGTGGATCGCAGCGATGCGGTCTCCCACGTCACCGCTGGGCGCCGCGACACGCCGTACTCGATCGCACGCCACTACTTCCCCCACGACATCGACCACGCTCGCGAAGAGATCATCGCCCTCAACACCGGTCGCACCCTCGAGACCGGCGCCGCCTGGGCCGGCGGCACCTTCCCCGAAGGGATGGCCGTCATCACCCCCTTCATCGACACCGACGAACCAGCGACCACAACCACCCAGCCCACGAATGGCGACGCCGAGAACACCACCGAGCCGACGACCTACATCGTCCAGCCCGGCGACGGCTGGATCGATGTCGTCGAAGCGCTCTGGGGACCCGACGCCGCCGCGGACTGGCAACACCACCGCGCCCAGCTCGTCGGCCAAACCGTCGCACCCGGCGTCGAGCTCAAACCCGACACCACGATCATCCACCCCGGCTGGACGTTCACCCACCCCGACCACGCAACGACCAAGACAGCGGGTCCGGCGCAGGCCGCGACCGGACCGATCCTCGTCGACATCCACCCCGGCGACAACCTCTACCGACTCATCGACACCGTCATCGACGGACCCGTCACCGCCGGGCACATCGACGCCGTCGCCCGCCACAACCACGGCATGGCCGACCCCGACGGCACCCACATCTTCGACAGCGCCAACCCGAACCTGATCCACCCCGGTCAGACCGTCGACCTGCGACCCGCAGTCGACTACGCGACCGCAACGCGCGACAAACCCGCCCGGCCACCCGTCGTCGACGAGCCAGACCCGGCGACCGGCGAACCGGCGACCGAAGAACCCAACACCCCGCTCGTCGACAATGCGGTCGTTCACGAACCGGATGCGCCGGCTGCCGCGCCCGCAGCCGATGATGAGGCCGACGTGCCGGTTCCGGGACCCGTGGCCAATGATGAAACCAATGTGCCGGTTCCGGCACCTGTACCCGTCGACGAGCGGGACGCTGACCTACCGGTGCCCACGCTCGACGCACCAACGGCTCCGCCCCTCGCACCACCGTCCGCCTCGCCGCACACCGTGCCCGCACCACCGGTACCGATCGTCGCCAACCCCAACTCGAACGCTGCGAGCCAACCCGGCGACGTCGCCGCCACACCACCCATCACCGCACCGGCGCCGACACCGACCGACTCGAACGAGTCGCCGTCACACGCACTGCTCGCGGCCGGCGGCATCGCCGCTGCCGGGCTCCTGATCGCGCTCGACCGGCTCCGTCGCCGCGCCCGCACCCGACGCCCGCGTGGCACCACCCTCACCGCACCCGACCCCGCAGCCGCCCGCGACGAACACACCATCCGAGACGCCGCCCACCTCGACCGGGCACACCGCGTCAACCTCGCCGTGCGCCACCTCGGAGCCCAGCTCGCCGACCGAGACGCGCCGCTCCGCCCCGCCTACCTCCTCGCCGACGACACCACCGTGACCGTCGCGTTCGACCGAACTGTCGAACTCGGCGCTGGCTGGATCGAAACCGCTACCGTCGACAACGGCTGGACCTGCGACATCGACGACGACACCCTGGCCACCTACGCCGACCAGTTCACACCCTGGCCGGCCCTCGTCCCGATCGGCACCCTCGACGACGGCACCGACGTCGTCATCGACCTCGAAAGCCTCGGAACCGTCGCGATCACCGGCCCCGACGCGGTCGTCGACCGGGTCGTCGCCGCCCTCATCACCGCCCTGTCCGCGTCACCGTTCGCCGACCTGATCACCTGCATCGACGACAACAGCGCCGCCCTCGGCGGCCTCGACACGCACCTCCGCGATCGCCTCGCCGTCAACAGCGTCGACGAGCTCATCGACCGGCTCGCCACCTGGATCGCCCCATTCGACTTCGACCACCAGCACCTCATCGCCGCCCGCCACCTACTCGGCGGCGAATACGAGCCCTGCGTCGCCGCCGTCATCGCCGAACTGACCGGCGACCAACGGCACCGGATGCGCCAACTTCCACTCGGCGGATCGCACCCGATCGCGGTCGTCACCACCGACCCCTCGATCGCTTCGACCACCCTCGACGTGGACGACGAGGGCAACACGACGGTCGGCGGCCGTCGAGTGCGCTGCCACCGCCTCGAACCCGTCGCCGCCACGCGGATCGCCGAACTGTTCGACCAGGCCCAGACCGCCGACGTCGTCGACACCGCACCCCTCGACGTCCTCGACGAGCTCACCGACAGCATCCACCGTGCGACCCACACCCCACACGTCGACGACCCTGCCTCTGCCGCCGAGCCCGACCGGTCGGCGGCCGTGTCGATCCTCGAGACGATGCTTCCACCGGTCCCCGGTCAACTGTTCGACACCGAACCCGACGCCGACTGGACCATCCGGGTGCTCGGCCCCCTCGAGATCGTCCACCGCGACGGCTCCACCCTCAACGGCCCCAAAGTCCGCGAACTCGCCACACTGCTCGCCACCCACCCCGCCGGGCTCTCCACCGCCGACCTCGCCGACCGCCTCGACCGACCCGAAACCGCACTCACCACCCGGCTCAGCGAACTCCGCAAACTGCTCGGACACGGCGACACCGTGGCTGGACGCCGCTACCTGCCCGCCAACAAGACACCACGCGGCTACTACCTCGAAGCCGTCGCCGTCGACAGCGTCCGACTCGCCCGCTGCCTCGACGAAGCCCGCCGCGCCACCGGACTCGACAAACTCAACTGGCTCGTCGGCGCACTCGAGCTCGTCCGCGGACAGATCGGACTCAGCCCCTACACGTCGTGGGGCTGGGCCGGACACCTCATGACGACCCTCGAGGCCACCATCACCGACGCCGGCCTTGAACTCGCCGAACTCGCCGCCCACCACGAACAATGGCGAGTCGTCGACTGGGCCGGCAGCCAAGTACGCCTCGCCAACCCCTACGAACAACGCGTCGTCCCCCACCAAATCGAAGCCCGTCAACGCCTCGGCAACCAGGTCGGCATCCGCCGACTCCACGACGAAGCCCTCGACGCCGTCGACACCTTCGAACCCGACGTCGAACAAGCCTTCCACACCGCATTCGACCGCCTCGCCCAATAGGCGACGGTCAGGGAGGGAGCCAACCCTCGGCGATATGTGTGGATCGACCCGCACATCGGTGCCGCGATGCGCTGCCGTCGGGCTCGATTCACGGTCGCGATTGTCGAGCGGTCATCACTGCGATCGGGTTGATCGTCGCCCGATTCCCGATTCGAGGGCCATGTCACACGCCGGGCTAGATCGTCGTTGGGCGAACGAATCGGTCTACCGGGCTAGTGTCGGCGGGGTCGAAGGTATGTGCCTAGGGTTCCGCCGGCCTCGGTCGGGGCTGGACCGAGCGGCACAAACGGCCCGGATACGGGTTTGCATCTGAACGGACAAAAGCCTTGAGGATTAGCCGTCGGCAGATTGCTTCATCGCGTCTCGCCAACGGAGGTCCCGTCCAGTGTCTGATTCCAGCCGTTCCCGTGGTCGGCTCGTGGCGTTCGTCGTCACATTGTTGTGGAGCAGTTCATGGGTGCTGATTCGTGTCGGTCTCGATGAGACCGAGCTTCGCCCGCTGACCTTCGCAGGACTTCGCTACGGCCTCGCAGCGCTCGTGCTGGCGCCGTGGATTCTGCGTCGGACACGTCGGCGAAGGCGCATCGACGGCGGCCGCGAGGGGCTTGGGCGCTGGTGGTGGGCGCCGCTCGTGGCGCTGGGCGTTGTGCAGTATGCGCTCACGCAGGGCAGCCAGTTCGTTGCCATCGAGGCACAGCCCGCAGCGACGACCAGCCTGGTGCTTGCTGCCACGCCGATGCTCGTTGCTGTCGGTGGCGTGTTCCTCGACGAGCCACCGCGATCTGGTCACCTCGTCGGGGCGGTCCTCGCCATCGCCGGTGCCGTGGTCTACTTCCGTGGTGATCTCGGCGCGTCCACGGTCGGGATGATCGCAGCAGTGGTGACGGTCCTCAGCAACGCCGGCTCGGTGTTGATCGGACGCGGCGTCAACCGGCACCGCCACCTGGATGCCGGCGTCGTGACGACCGTGAGCATGTCGATCGGAGCGGCGATGTTGCTCGGTGTTGGTGTGGTGATCGAAGGCATCCCTCAACTCGGAGCGCGCTCGTTGGCGATCCTCGGGTGGCTCGCGGTCGTCAACACCGCCGCAGCATTCACCATGTGGAACACCGCGCTTCGAGAGTTGCGGGCGATCGACGCAGCGGCCATCCAGAACACGATGGGCATCCAGATTCCGCTGCTCGCATGGATCGCGCTCGATCAACCATTGGGTCCATGGGAGCTCGCCGGGCTCAGCTGCGCAGCCCTCGGCGCGTGGGTCGCTGTCTCGACGAGTCAGCGAAGCGATCTGCGACGACGTCAGTGACGGTCGATCAGTCGCGCCAGGCGCCAGCCCATTCGTAGGTGTCCGACTCGGTCCGGTACTCGTGAAGCAGGGCGATCTTGTCCATCTGGATCGTGGCGATCGAACAGCCGTGAAGCTGCGATCGTGATCCGCGCCAGGTGTAGTCGAACGTCCACTCCGCAGCGTCTCGATCAGCCGTGGCGAAGCGATCGGTGATCGTCCAGGCGTGAACGACGCCACCGGACCCGAACCACGTCGTCGCCCACTGTTCGACACGTGCTCGACCGACGTACACCGGGCCGTAGCACTCGACGACTCGACACGACTCCGTCACCCAGCTACCGATCGCCTCCACGTCATGACGACGCCAGGCATCGATGTACGACTCCAACGCACCCACCCGACGACCCTAACCCCGCCCCTCGACGCATGAGGGCGATCCGAGGCGATCCGGTCGGGGCAGGCGAGAGTCGCACAATCCCGGGCGGGTGGCCGCTCACATCCGTGCCGCGAAGTGCGGATCGGTCGTCGGTGTCGGACCGCGCGATATCGAGTGGGTGCGCTCAGGATTGGGAGCGCAGGACCGCGACTTCGGGGAAGGTCTGCGGGTCTCCGTAGCCGTTCTCCGACAGCCAGCGAATCACCACGAGACGCCGCCACGACCACCACGCTCGGATCATCTCGACATCGACGGTGGTGCCGTAGCCGGTGAGGAGATCGTCGAGGTGCGCTTCGTTGGCCAGGGTGAGCGAAGCGAGATCGAACAGCGCGTCGCCCTGGCGAGCCTCGGACCAATCGATGATCCCGATGACTTCGTCGCCGTCGACGAAGACATGCTCGATGTGTAGGTCGCCATGATGAACGCCGGCGTCCACGGTCGTAGAACACTCGCCGCTCGTCGCTGGTTCCGTTGCACCACGTCCACAGGAAGGACGGCATTGTCGGCCAGCCAGCGACACTCGTCGGCGAGGCGAGACGCGAGCTGATCCGGACTCATCGCAGGCCGTTCCGGAAGCGGAGCATCGTGCAACGTGCGGATTGCCGCGCCGACTGAAGCCCAAGCTGCCGGCGACGCGTCGGAGGGTTCGCCGAGCCGACTCAACGGCTTGCCTCGAAGCCGGGCGAGGGCGAGCACCGGGCGCTTTCGCCACAGGATCTGCGGCGTCGGCACCGGCGCAGCCTCGATTGCTTCGACCTCGACATCGGTGCGTGTCTGGTCCGAGTCGATTTTCAAGAAGATGTCGCCGACGCGGACCGTCACCCGGTCGTTGTTGGCAAGCGCGACTTCGACGTGCGTCTGACCATCATCGCTGCCATCGACCCGAGATCCTGCGGAGCGTTTCCGGGCGGGTCGGCGAGCGCAACGGTGCCGCGATGGGCGGGTCTGTCGTGCTCCCGTGGTCGCCGATATGGGCGGCACGTTGCGGCGGGTCCGCGCCACTGCTGTTCGCGTGGCAGGCTCGGTTGGTGGCTCGTGACTTTCGGTTCGGTCTGGCGATCTCGAATGGGTTCGGCGACGAGCCGGTGAAGGCTGCGATTGAGGCGGAGGCATCCGGCTTCGATGTTGCGGTAGTCGGCGATCACATCGGTCCGGAGTTCGCACCGATGCCGACGTTGGCTGCCATCGCCTCGGCGACGACATCGATTCGCCTCGGCACGAACGTCATCAACGCCGATCTCCGCAACCCGGTCCAGCTGGCCTGGGAAGCCGCCACTCTCGACCGGCTCTCGAGCGGCAGATTTGAACTGGGTGTCGGGGCCGGCCACACCCCGCAGGAGTGCGCCGCCGTCGGTTTCGAGCAAGATCCGCCTTCCGTGCGCAAGCGTCGTCTGATGGAGTCAGTCCAGCTGATCTCGGCGCTGCTCGCTGGTGAGACCGTCACCCACACCGGAGAGTTCTTCGACATCGCCGGCGCACGTATCGCCGAGCCGGGCCGGCCGGTTCGGCTGCTCGTCGGCGGCAACGGACAGGCCCTGTTGGAACATGCTGGTCGACATGCCGACATCGTTGGGCTGCAGGGCCTCGGACGAACACTTCCCGATGGGCACCGCCACACTGTGCGTTGGACGCCAGCCCACCTCGAGAACCAGCTCGATCAGATTCGTACCGGAGCCGGCGACCGCTTCGACGACATCGAACTCAGCGCACTTGTCCAAGTCGTGAACGTCACCGACGACGCCGACGCAGCGATCGCGAAGCTCTGTGATCGTGTCGACGGTCTCAGCGTCAGCGACGCCGTCGAGACCCCGTACGCACTGATCGGAACCGTTGACGAGATCGCCGACAAGCTCGAACGTTGCCGCCAGCAGTGGGGCATCAGCTACTTCATCGTCCGCGACCACGACCAGTTCGCCCCGATCATCCATCAACTGCGGTAGGGCATCGCCGCCGGGTGGCCGCGACTTCCGAGCGGCGAGCCGCTCGCGTACGTGCCGTACCCGGGCGGTTCGCAACCGGGACGCGGCTTGTTGATATCGAGCTCCCGCTGGGCTGAACGCGTCACCACGCGTTCCGACCTCGAGAGGAAGATTCACGAGAACCGAATGGGCTGCGGTGGTGTCGATGTAAGTGTGAGAGCCGGTATGTCCGACCAGCCTGACGTCGACGATGACCTGGAGTCGTCGCGGTTCGAGTCGTTCTACGAACGCGAGTACGCGGGTACCGTTCGATTGGCTGGGTTTCTGTCCGGTGACCGATCGATCGCTGAGGACATTGCCCAGGAGGCGTTCATGCGCTTGCAGCGGGAGTTCGAGCAGCTTGAGAACCCTGGCGGATACTTGCGGACCACGGTCGTGAATCTGTGTCGCAATCATCACCGTCGGACGACCCGTGAATCGCTTCGCCTCGCCCGCCATGGAGTTGAACCCTCGGCGGTCAGTGAACGGGCTGCCGAGTTGGACGCGTCGCTGCATCGACTGCCGTACGGCGAGCGAGCCGTGGTCGTGTTGCGGTACTGGCTCGGTCTGTCCGAAGCAGAGATCGCTGCCCACCTCGATTGTCGACCGGGGACGGTCAAGTCCCGCCACGCCCGCGCATTGGCCAAGATCCGCAAGGAGCTGTCATGACCCTCGAAGACGAACTCCCCGACCTGTTCCACGAACTCGCCGAGGCCCATCCCGTGGGTCCACGACCCGAACTCTCCGACGACGTCTTCGTTCGCGCGACGTCGTCGCCGCGGCGCTCGCTGGTCCTCGTCGGGCTTGCCGCCGCGGCCTGTGTTGTGCTCGTCGTTGGCGGCTTGGCGTTCCTCTCCGGCCGTGACGCTGACCCGGCGGTGTCCGATCAGCCCACCGTGACCACGTCGACATTGGCACCGGGCTCCACCCCGCCCACGACGAGCCCACTACCGAGCGTGGAAGGCGTGGCGACCGTGTTGGCCCCGTCAGCCGAGAGCAACATTCGGCTGATCTCGGCTCAACACTGGGGTAGCGGCGGCATCGCCAGCGGCGCAGTCGTCGCGCCCGATGGCACCGTGTTCAGCATCACCGTCGGCACCGGCCCGACGTGGTTGCCCGACACTGATCAGTGGGATGCGATCCCGTCCGAGCGGCGAGGGCTCGACACGATCGCCGGACGCGACGTCGCCGCGATGGTCGACGCGTCGGCCCCCGGTCAGATCTACCGAACCGTGCGAGACGCCTGCTGGTCGATCGACCTCGTCACCGCCGACGCGCCGATGTGGAGCGACGACGTCACCACACTCATCTCTGCCATCACACCGAACCGTGACGTCCAACCCGGCGACGACCCCGCCGTCACCGTCGAAGTGCCCGACGGCTGGACCTCGCTCGGCGCGGGGCGGTTCTTGGAGAGCTGGACGATCGAACTCCAAGTCGACATCGACGGCACAACTCACGACGTGCACCTCGCCCAACGACCGAACGCACCCGTCGGGGTCCTCCTGTATGGCGAATCAAACCCCACGCCCTTCGACCACGACGGACAGCAATGGTGGTCGGTCGACACCGTGACCAAACCAGGCAGGACCAGCGTCATCGGCAACGCCGGACTCGGGGCATTCCGCATCGACTCCGACCTCCCCGCCGACAAGCTCGTCGACATCATCGACGAACTCACTCCAACCGGCACGGACCGACTGCCAGAGTCCTCCGGGGCCGGCGCCACCGTCGACTCGGTCACCGAGGCAATGACCGAGACCATCGGAGACACCATCGCACCAGGTGACGGAACAGCGCCAGCCAATACGCAGTGTGGATCACTCGGAACGGGGCTCGATCTCATCGACTCCTGAACCATGACCGCCTGAACAACCACGCATAGCCGACGGTGGCCGCAAGCCGAGCAGTTCCGGCACGGTGCGCACGACAGACCGATGCTCGATAGTTGCGATACATCGATGTCGCCCGTAGTGGGCTGTCAGGTCCGACGAGGTCGTCGGCGCGCGCCGAAGCTCGGCCACGGTCGTGACCCTCGTGGTGGCGAGCAGGTGCGGCAGCGCGGGTTGCCATAGGTTCGACGTCGAGCTCGTCATCGCCTTCGCAGTCCCCCGGTGGGCTCGATGATCGCCGGGTACCGCAACATCGACACCGTGGCCGGGTCTTTCGTCGGGTATGGCTCCCGATCGACCGGCTGGTGACCCGTCGACCACAACCCGTGCCGCCACACGCCGCCCGCATCGCAGCGGGCTGACCGTCCGACTCGCCAGCGTGAGCGCGACCTGGCGAACCGTCAGATGTCGTGTGCCGTGTCCGGGGAGGCAGGGGCCGGTGCTCTGGTTGGTGCCCTGTCGGTGTCGTCCCTGGTGCTGCGGCGGGTCCGGTCGTCTGCGAATCACACTCACACCTGACCGTCTGGGACGCAACCGGCCGCTTCGCTCAGCCGCAACTTTCTTGCTTCGTGCGCCACGCCCTACGGGCGCCCTTTCGGGCATCGGCACCTGCGGTGCCGTGTGGCGCATCGGCAACAAAGCCCCGGCTGCACAGTTGCGTCCCGACCGCTCAGCCGTCATGTCCTTCTCCAACAACCAGCCCCGGAACCACCGGGGGACACAACACAAGGAGCACACCATGAGCAACACCACGACCCTCACCGGGAACCTCACACGAGATCCCGAGCTGAGGTTCACGACCAGCGGCCGAGCCGTCGCCAACTTCGGACTGGCGGTCAACCGCCGCTACCAGCAGAACGGCGAATGGCAGGACGCGGTCTCGTTCTTCGACGTCACCGCCTGGGGCGACCTCGCCGAGAACATCGCCGCCTCGACCGGCAAGGGCGATCGGGTCACCGTCACCGGCCGGCTCGAGCAGAACACCTGGGAGACCGACGACGGCGACAAGCGCAGCAAGGTCGAGATCGTCGCCAACGACGTCGCCGCCTCGATGCAGTTCGCCACCGTCAAGGTCACCAAGACCGTCCGAGACAAGCCCGACACGAGCCCCGACGACTCGGTCGAGGAGCCCTTCTGAGCCCGGCACCCGGGCAAGCGGTCCCCGACCACGCTCGGTCGGGGACCGCACCCAGGACCGAGGTGATCCGCCATGGCCGCCACCACACCCTGCGACAGCGTCGACGAGGCGTTCGACGCCCTCGCCCAGGCGCTCCCGCCGCTGCTCGGCGACATCGACATCGACATCGTCGACGGGCACCGTGCGATCGTCATCGACCTCGCCGACTGCGACCGCTGGGCGGACCTCGACCAGTTCTGCGGCGACCAGACCCTCGGCGGCCAACTCGTCTACCACCCCGTCGACACGGACCGGTTCGTCCTCGAACTCACCCAGGACCAGCCGTCATGACCGCCCACCAACTTCACGACCTCGACAGGCTGCTGAGCCTCGCCGCCGATCACGCCGTCACCGCTGGGCTCCCTCAGGTGATCGTTGGTCGCATCGAAGCCGTCCGAGCCGTCCTGCCGCAGCTCACCGAACTGGAGGACCACTCATGAGTCGCCAGTTGCCCCTCGGTCAGCTCGTGGCCACCCCCGACGGCGCGGACGTCATCGCCGGGATCGAGGCCGGCGACGCTGACACCGACATCGTCCGCTACCGCACCGCCCACACCGGCCGCTTGTGGTACCTCGACGAACTCATCGTCATCTCTAACCCGATCGGCGTCGACCAATGACTGCCCGTCGACGATTCGCCGACGCGGCGTCAGGTGTCGACTACGAGGCGCTGGCCGCCTGGTTCGCCCGTCACGACCCACCGCCGGTCGACTGGCCCCGATGCGCGGATGCGATCCCGGTCGGCTGGATTGCGCGACGACTCCACCGTCCGACCGTTGTCGTCTACCGCTGGCGTGACGCTGGGCTCGTGCCGGCAGTGGACGCCGACCGTGCCGCGATCGCACTCGGCGTGCATCCGCTCCACATCTGGATCGACTTCCACCGCGACGTCGCCTGACCGCCGCTTCGATGATGCGTGAGAGCCTCGACCACTACCGCTGGCGCCACGACCGCAAGCCGGACCGCTACTACGACGTGACGGTGTTCGACGTCGACCCTGCGACGTCGGAACGTATCGACGTACGAACCACCCGCTTCGCCGCCCACACCCCCGCCGAGCTGTGGCTGATCGCCCACCTCACCTCCCGCCGCCCGTTCGGTGAAGGCATCGCGCGGCGGGTCCGCGAAGTCGACCGCATCGATCTCGACGACGGCCTGTTCGGTGTCGCGATCGCGTTCGACGAGCCGGATGGCTGGTGTTGGCTCGACAACGCCGCCGACGACTTCGTCCGAAAAGGCCGTTGGCTCCCCGCCCAATTCGACCTCGACCTCGATTGACCGGCGTCGCATCGTCGGTCGTTGGTGGGGAGCGGCGCCCGCCACGTCACCGCCCAGCCAGTGGCACCCGGCTCGTCAGTGTTCGCGTTGATCGCCGGTCGATCGGAGGGTCGGTGCCGCTGAGTCCGTCGGCGGCTGCGTTGAGCCCCGCCGCGAGCGCGGCGCGCAGACTGCCCGCCTCTCCTTCGAGCGTGTCGATATGGGCGGTGGAGCACATCGCGCTCCGCCCCTGGCCACCATCTCGGCCGCCACCCGACCCGGCGTCCATTCCTCCGACGGCCGACACGGGGTCGCGGTGACGTCGACGCCGGTGGCGGCGCCGTCCCCGATGACGCTGCCCGAGATGGCGGCGACGGCGGGGGACTGGCCGTGTCTCGGTCGTCGGGTCGTTGGCGCCCTGGACGGGTGGACGGAGCGGAGCCAAGCCTGGCACTGATCTCGGCGAGGTGACGGCAGACCGCGCTCGACCGTGTCCGGGTCCTGCGTGCACCGGTCCTCGGCGCTCACGCCAGCCCACGATTCCATCGATCCCGACCGGCGGTCAACCAGGCCGTCTTCGACGTATCCGAGACAAGGCGACGCCCGGAGTCTGGAACCCGACCGACACCGGTCGATTCGTGGTCGGTTCGGGTGTTCCGAGTAGCTCCGGTGGGGTGCTTCTGGGTGTCAACCCGCTGCGCCCGAAACATCTGCTCCTGGCTGTCGCCGCTGCGCTCACCGCAGATGTTGTCGGACGGTCGGGTGGACACCGCACCCCACCTGCGCTCACAGGGGCCCTTGTCAGGGCAGCGGCGGCCGAGGCCTTGCTGCCGCTGACTGACCAAGGAGCAACCCATGACCCAACCCATCCCAGCCCGCCACGTCGTGGCCGGTGACCGCATCAACGGCGGCGACCACGTCTACGACGTCACCGAATCCGCAATGACCGAGGGCGCGATCATCATCGCCGCGGGCAACGACGGCGTCGTCTACGCGCTCGAGCGCTGGGCCGACGACCTGGTCGAGGTCGACCGATGAAAGCCCACGACATCACCGCCGCCATCGTCGACCGACTGATCGAACAGATCGAAGCCGGAGCCGCCAAGTTCGCGATGCCGTGGCACACCCTGCCCACGGCCGGGTTCCCGATCAACGCCACCACCCGAAACCCGTACCGTGGCGCGAACCTGATCGGTCTGTGGCTCGCCGGTGACGACCACGGCTATCCGACCGCCGAATGGGCGACCTACAAGCAATGGGCGACGATCGGCGCGCAGGTCCGCAAAGGCGAACGCTCGACCCCCGCCGTCAAGTGGGTCGAGAAGCGCCGCCGAGACGACAACAATGACGACCGCCGCGACCGCGACGACACGGCGCGTCGCCGTCTGATCCCGGTCGGGTTCTCACTGTTCAACGCCGCCCAGGTCGACGGCTACACACCCACCCCGGTCGAGCGGCCCGACGGACCCGAACGCGACGCCACGATCAACGCATGGTTCGACGCGATCCCCGCCACGATCGTGTGGGGTGGCCCCGACGCCTGCTACCTCCCCGCCGTCGACCGGGTGCGGATGCCTGCCTGGGAAGCGTTCACGTCCGCCGATGCGGCCTGGTCGACGCTCGCCCACGAACTCGCCCACTGGACCGGGCACCGCAGCCGCCTCGACCGTGACCTGACCGGCCGGTTCGGCAGCGACGCCTACGCGATCGAAGAACTCACCGCCGAGCTCTCCGCCGCGTTCACCTGCGCCCGGCTCGGTCTCGACGTGACCGGCCGTGCCGACCACGCCGCCTACCTCGCGTCGTGGTGTCGAGTCCTGCGCGCCGAACCGATGGTGCTGCACACCGTCGCCGGAGCCGCCCACGCCGCCACCGACCACCTCGACGCCTACCAACCCACCGGCGACGAACCCGCCGCCCGCAAGGTCGCAGCATGATCTTCGCAGGCGACGAAACGACCTCGTGGAACGACGCCGGGCCGTGCCCCGACTGCGGCGATCGCAACTGCTGGCTCGACTGCCACCCCGGCCACGTGCCCGACAACGACCACGACGAGCGCGGCGACGGCGGGGGTGACCGGTGAACGCCGATCCGACACCGATCGGCCCCGCCCGACTGTTCGGCGTCGACCCGACCGGTGAACCGTGCCGGGTCATGACCGCCGACCCGTTCCGGGTCGTGCTCACCACCGACCAGATCGCCGCCGCCGCGATCGCCGCCGCCGGTGAAGCCGCCCGCAGCGGCCACGACGTGTGGATCGTGTCGCCCGACTCGTGGCACGCCGTCGTCCACCCGACCGGCCACGTCGACGGCCACCAACGCGCCCCGCTCGACGCGATCCGCCGCGCCATCTCCCACACCCCCTCTCAACACACCAACCAACACCAAGGAGAACCATCAACATGACTAACACCGACACCACCACCACCGACGCCGCCACCTGCGACGTCACGGTCGACGACCCCGCCGAGGTCCGCCCCGGCGACACCTTCCACCCCGCCCTGCCACTCGACCGGCTCGCACCACACCCCGACAACGTGCGCCGCGACCTCGGTGACCTCGGTGACCTGACCCGCAGCGTCAAGAACAAGGGCGTCCTGATCCCGATCCTCGCCCTGCCACCGGGCGACGACGGCGTGCACCTCATCGTCGCCGGACACCGCCGCTACACCGCAGCGGTCAACGCAGACATCGCCACCGTGCCCGTCGTCGTGCGCGACCTGACCACGGTCGAAGTGCTCGACACGATGCTGACCGAGAACGACCAGCGCAGCGACATCAGCCTGATCGAACAGATCCGCGCCGTCGCCCGCTACCAAGTGCTCGCACCGGATGAGACACCGACCAAGATTGGCAAGCGGATCGGGCGCACCGTGCGATGGGTCAAGGACCGCTTCGCCGTCGCCGCGCTGCCCGACCAGGTGCTCGCCTCGCTCGACAGCGGCGACCTCACCCTCGCGCAGGCCGTCGCCGTCGCCGGGATCGTCGACCGCGGCGACGACGACGTGATCGCCTGCGCGGCGTGGGTTGTCGCCCGTCGCGGCTGGCACGACCGGCCCGCCGACACCGTGGCCGACTGGTGCACCCGCACCGACAACGCCCGCACCGTCGAGGCCGTGCACGCCAAGCTGACCGAAGCCGGCGTCACCGTGTACACGTCATCGGACGAGGTGCCAGGCCGTGCCGCCGACCTCGACGACCGCTACGGGGGTCTGGCGTTCACGAAGGACGAGGTTCGTCAGCACCGACACGAGGCGTGTCACGCCGTCGCACTGTGGCTCGACTACAGCGGACGCGTCGCCAAGCGCGACCTGTGCACCGACCCGAAGCGGCACCGCGGCACCGCCACCAAGCCCGCCACGTCCGAGATCGTGTCGGACACCACCGCACCGTCGACCGGCACATCGAGCCGCAACAGCGCCCTGGACAAGGCCCGTCGCGAAGCGCGCGACGAACGCCTCACCGCGGCTGCCGGTGCCCTGTCGGGTCGGGTCCGCAAGGTCGACACGCAACGCCTCGCCGCACTGGTCCTGATCGGAGCCGCCGACCGCGACCAGATCAAGGCCGCGGCCCGCCTCGTCGGCCACGAGGCGACGGCTGACGAGGACTACCACGCACCCGACCACACGCTGATCGACCTACTCGACGCCAAGGGCGACCCGACCCCGGTGCTCGCCGCCCTCGCGGTCGGCTGGATCGAGTCACGCGGCACGAAGTCGTCCGAGCTCCCGGCGTGGGGCGACGACGCCATCGCCCGACGCGACGCCTACCTCGGCTGGCTCGCAGCCCACACCGACCACGACGGCACCGAACCCGCCGACTGACCCGGGATCGACAGGGGCCGGCCAGCTCGACACTGACCGGCCCCCTCGATTGCGCAGAAGGGAGGCGATACAACCCACCTGTCCGTCGTCGATCGCCCGCCACACCTACCGGC
>JAULKQ010008203.1:0-13461 GCA_032356285.1 Smithsoniella earleae | reverse complement strand
GAACTTAGTTAGCAACGTCCTTCGATCGATCGGATGTTCGAAAAATCCATGCTTCGATAAATTGGAGTCTGACTGTAATGACTGCATTGAAAGGAAAGGGAACCGGGCTATTGCATCATGTTGAGATACCGTACTTGAACAATTATCGGATGGGGCATGTATCGGACAAACCCGACGGAAAGTTTGTCATAGATGTCGCGAATTCAGTCGTACATATCAATACAAGGCTGTCTTGGCCTGACATTTGTATCTTAAAATGCAGGCGGCTGCTGGTTTCATGCCTGTTGGTAGCTCAAGTACTCGGTTTTTTCTGTCGAACCAATGCTGTTTCAAACCAGAGTTTCGGGGGGGTAACGTGCGTCATAGATCCGGCGAAGGTTTTAATTCACTGCGGTACTACAAGCTGGATCGATGTAAACAACTACAAGCTGGATCCGATTTACTGTAAAACAAGCGAACGAGGCCTTTTAATGTCTCTATCCGACGATTACCACCCTTTGAAGGTGAACCATGGGCGCCAGCAGAAGGATACAGCTTCATTGGAGCAGAAATATTTCAGAGTCGAAGATGCAAATAACCTTTCTTTCCAAACGCAAAAAGTAGTTCGCGCTCACTGTTCACTCCGTAAAAATCAGCGTATCCGATAATTGTTCTAGTACGTTCGTGGCCTCAATGGCAGCTCTGAGAATATTGCTTACATTCAAGCAGCTTTGATGAAATTTTCACTAAGTGACAAAGAAGATGAGCTTGCAGACCTCTTGAGATGTCATCGTTGTGACTTTCGACTCCTGTTTGTTCAAACTCCTTCTGAACCACTTGGCCTCGTGATTGAACGAGAGCCTACAAGTAGCCACCACGAACGATATGTTGTTGAACCCATGCTAGACATCGTGACCAAGATGCTAAACATGAATCTTACGTTATCTGATGTGCAAAGTTTTGACGTGTTTGTCTCAGCGGTGTCGACCTTGTTTTCTCCCGCATTCGACTGTTCGCCGAGATCTGACTGGAACATCTGAAATCGCACGACAGTTTCGACAGCTGCCAGCGTTCAAAACTCGTAACTTGTACATTTCAGACGCATTGCAGTACGACGCGCACTCGAAATGGGTCAGACTCCACATCTGATTCAGCTTGTAAATCTGCATTTTGAAGTCGTTACAACGACCGGACAATTATAATCATCTGAACATTCGTAGAGCGAAAGCATGCTATTATCACGCGGATTGTCACATTCCCGATTTCTCACCGATGGGTGACTTGGAAAGTAATTCACGGTGCTGCGGTGTACCATTGCCAAGTGTTGACCCGGTCAATTGCTCTTTCTTCGCTGCACACAGTAGATACGTTAGAGCTCCATAATCACAATAAGGATATTACGTTCATCTTGTAAGCTCATATTGGATCACTTGGTGTCATGTCGATAACAGAGCTGAACCTGAGATTAGTTCGCTCAACTGCATTATCACTGTCCCGCTGGACTCGTACACTTTTCGCGACACTGAAAGCAGACACTGTGAATGACTGAGCGCAAGTGCAAGTTTAACTCCTGTGCCTCGTTGTGGGCATGCAGAGCGTCCACAAATTTCACCTAGCGAATCTACTAGATCAGATAGAGCACACGTCGTCCACGGTTGCAATCGTGAACACAATGATTGTAGTATCGCAATTTCTTCTAAAGCTGTGCACCGTTTTCCCTTTCCGCACCGTTCAGGTCACTTGCAGTACACTGAAACACGCACGGCTACGTGAAGTCGAAATATACATGCATCATTCTGATTTGTGGCCGAAGACCCACCATCGCTTTTCCTACCGCATCCTAGTTCACCTGATTCTCTCTACCTCTCCCAGTAAGCAAAGAGCAATGTTATCCACCAAAGTATTCTTCACGTTTTTGGGCGTCAAATGACAAGAACAACCTGGTATCTTCTCACCACAAGCAAACTGTTCTTGCACGAGCACTTCAATCTCAACTGATTCCAGACCTACCACAAACCAGAAAGACAGCCTGGTACTCCCCGTGATTTCGTGCCAAGTGACATTTTGTTTCTGCACATTTGGCTGGCACACAGCAATCTTGATGCACATGGAAGGCAGCTTGTTGGTGCAAGTCTCCATTCCCTATCACAAGGTGAGGGAGCTTCAAGCCTAGGTTTTCAGTACAATAGTGCAATGTCTACAAAATAGGGACAAATCTCAATCTTGAACATCAGAATTCTTGTTCTCGCAGATGAATAGAATGTCCAGTGAAAATGGGTTCATCGGTTCTTGATTGATTCATTTCGACTAAAAGGAAGATCCAGCCATTTGCTCCGAGCACTCTCAAGTGATACTCTTTACTCCGAATCTTCTCATCTTATTCAACGTCTCAAATGTAGAAGGCATTCAAATTCATTGGATCTGAATTCATGCCTTCATCATCAGTTCTCTTCAGACATCATTTGTGCCCATTGGATCTGCAGTGAGCGTGCTTTGGACTCAGATTGTACAGGCGATTATCAGGTTGATACAGCTGGTCAACTGTCAAATTACTGCCTCGTAAGACCAAGGCGAAATGCTCCTTGTTCACAATCATTCTGCTGAACATGAGCCATAGAAAGCTCACATCAGTTCCCCTGATGAGGACTTCAACAATAATAACCAAGTCACGTACAAATACCTCCCAGTGCAGAAATTTGCTTGTATAGACATAATCCTCCATCCAGCAGTTGACTGCTCATTCAAGCACAAGTAGGTATATGAAACACACCCACTGAATTTGAATAGTGGAGATTAGAAGGTGAGTGCTGCAAGCCAAGCGATGACTGCTCTAGAAGAGCAGATTTAGGGTTTCCTTTGCGCCTAGATCTCTGCATGGACACACAAACTATACAACAGGTAGCTGTGAGATTATACTGTGCCTTGGTACAGCCCCTTTAGCTTGTGTACTCATGGAACAGCTCTAGAGCGGTGTAAGGAGTGGAAGCCCACACGCTGTATGACTGCACTAGTCCGTGGTGCTAGTGATGGTGCAACTGCCAGTTCAGTGGTGTCTGTGGGAGTGGGAGAGGTAGCAACTGGTGCTTCAATTGAAGCGTTGGCAGCAGATTCTGCAAGCCGCAGCCTCTCCTCTGCAGCTTTCATGTACTGTGTCTTCCTCTGCACACCAGAAGTAGCTTGCTGCGAGGCACCTTTCACCCTCAGGAAACCTTCCATACCTGCCTTCTGTTGAGCTGCATCAATCCTTGTTTGCAGTGGATGGCTCCAGTAAGCCAACATCTGGAGATTTTGATGGCTAGTGGCAGCCCCAGTTAAATGAATGCCAGTTACAGGCTTTACAAACAGAACAGGAGGCACAGATCTGGGGTACAGGTAAGAGTTTCTAACACCACGGATCGGAAGTCATCACTTGGCACACATAGCATCAACTTATTATTCTAGGATTTGAAATTTCTGAATGAATTCTTGCATTTCATGAGTCTGATCTGAGCTTTTTATCGTACTACATGTTCCTGTGTCTGTAGAAGCTCGAGGAGTTTCTAGAAACTTCATATGGACCCAAGATTAACTGTACAGAGGAAAGGCGTGTAAAAATAAATCAGTATTTGGTAGTTGCATTGACTGCGAAGAGCTCAGGTCTCGTTTAGAGCTTCATTCCAAACGTACTGAAAGTATTTCAAGGATCGTGAATGTGGTTGGGAAGTTGTGTATTTTAAGCAGCTCCCTGCTCAGATGTCAGGGGAACTGGTTAAGGACTTGTGTGTTGGGAGCTGTGTCTTGCAGTGTCCTGCTTTGCCAGCATGTTCACCACAACTCGCTCGCTTCTCCATATTCTTGAGTCACTGTATCAAGTGCTGGAACTCAAGTAGGTGATCTGTGTGTTAGTGCTGTGATGAGGGAGTTGCACAACGGGAGACTGGTGCAGCAGTGGAAGCACAAGCCTTTCATCCATGCTACAGAGCTGTCCATCCCTTGAATGGTCAGGGTATTCCTCCTTATGATGAACACTGGTGGATGCATATTGCTTAGGGGTATCATAGTAGAGATTGTGATGTGATGGGTATGCTTTGTGAAGTCAGCTATTGTGGACAGGGTGACACCTTTCTGACTAGCTCTACGCCGGAGCAGCGGCTTGGGGACGTGCTTGCAAGTGCTTCCAGGCGAGCAAGGAGTGTGTTTTCTGCAAGTTGTAGGGCAGGGTTGCTCCTAGCATTCCCGCTGAGGCTCTTTTCACCTCTTGGGCCTCCAGTCACACCAGTCAGGCTCCCAACTAGGATGTTCAATGTGACATGCAACTTGCCAACAGCTTCTGACATGTTCTTCGCTCTGCTGAGCTGGGAAACAATGCTTCGGCTTTCCACATTGTACATAAAGTCTTTTGCACTCTCTCCAGATGTTACCTCATCAAACCAGTCTGCAGTCTGATATGTGATTAATTGCTCATAGTACACTCTGAACTGGCAATTTATCCTACAAAACTGCTCAATAACCAGCAATGACAGTGTTCCAAATTGCTTGAAACTCCCCTTTTAAGCTCAGTACAGTTTGACATGAAGGCCCTAAACAAGCCAAGCTCAGGATTTTGGCAGATATACAGTGTTAAGAGTTAAATAACCTGTGTCATCTTGGAGATCATCTCTACCAAACTTTCCACACTCAACATCCAGAATCATTGAAATAGCTGCAAGAAGTAACTTATTATCTGGTCTGAATAATGCTGTTGCTGTATTGTGTCCTTGGATCTAAGACCAGGTTCCTCAACATAGGGAACTTCTGGCTTTGTCACACACCGTAAGAAGAGAGCCTACTTCCAGGCACGACCTTCCAACATGAACATGTGAGATCATGTGAACCGTTTATGCATGGTAGCGGCAACACTGCATAAGCCATCGGCTTCAGGCATGCTTCAAAACCGCTGGCGAAACCCGAGTGAACCTCATTGATGCAAACCATTAGAAGCGGCCACCCCTGTGCTGTCGGACATTCCGTTTGCAGTTCCTGCAGACAAATTTTCTTCATAGTTCAACTACTCATTTCTATGCTCGGAATATTGTTGCCTCTAGCTGATCAGACTTCCCAATTATTCGAAGTGTAGCTCGCTTCCAACCGCAGCTGTGTTTCAACTACCAGAAAGTACCAGCTCTCAGTGATCAATCCCCTCAACAAAACAAATATTATGCAATGACAAGCCATCTTGCCGGGGCTGACTGCTAGCGCTATGCAGCGTGAGAATTTTTTGTTTCCTCAAGTTGACCAAACCGCTGCGCGCACGTCTTGGAACACCTTTCTCTCACCACCGAGCGAGGCTATAAATCATGAGAAGACTTATCAGTCTATCGGACGCCGCTGATTCTAGAATGATGGGCGTGCTATCGGCGATACCTATCTGCACACTAAGGCCGTGCGGGGCGAAGTAATTCTAGGGACACATCTTGAAGACATCATCACACACACCAATTCGATTGGGTGTGACAAAACGCATAGATCTGAAAACTGTGGGTTTTCAGCGAAGGAAATCTGTGTTTCTCCTGCAATTTTCCCTGAGCCTTGCACTGTCCAGTCAGACTTCACAAACCATTTGCAGCGAAATGGTCTTCCACCCAGTCCCGACAATCCTGCACATTTAAGTCACTTCCAGTGTATCCCACCCGTCACGTTCATTGCCGATATGACATTGCTGTGGTGTACCCTGTACTTGCCCGCACACGAAAATCTTTGTACGATTGACTCCCTCATCTGCTTCGGTATGTTGAAGGCCAGTCATAGTTTTAATTGTGTACAAATCACGTTCATTTACTGAATGAAGCCTTTGCTTGCGCTATTGTCCATAAAGTGGCGCAATACCACAGTAGTTAACAACACTTTGGCAGGTAGTTTTCACAGATGTACTTGGCTGTCGAGACAAGATTCGAATTCACTCATCTGCAGTTAAATTGTGCTGTCAATCGATTGATTTGAACATGCAAACGGTATGAACAGCGTAGCTGTAACCGAACATGAACCATGTAAGCTCCGACATGTAGTGAACAGCTTATTTGCCTCTGCAAATAAAAATTTCCGACTTGCCAGGCGCTTCTACTTGAGTCAACCTGCCCGCTTGAAAAATGGCACTCATTTTGTGCCCTGTACTTTTTGAACAAGTTCTCTACAAATCCTCCAGACATTATGGCCGTCCAAGGAAGCGAGAGACGGTCACAATAACTAGTACAACTCAGAACACTATGCAACTTGACCACCGGTGAAGTTGCATTCAGCATACACCACAAGTGCTCAATATAAACAGTGAAGCTTAGTAAAAATCACAGACAATCATGGAGACTTACAGGGCAAGCGTGCTACCAACAGTTTCATACCTGTGTCCTGCATTACTCCTCCCCCACCAATCAATGCCGTCTGCCAACATTTCCATCAAGTCGGCTCTTGTAATCAACTGTCAAGATAACACTGGGCAATGTTTTGGTGAATACAAAAATCTGGAAAACAATACAGTTCGTGCATTCTATGAATATTCCAAATTCTGAACCCAAGAGTTTCACAACAGTTCAAACGAGTACCTAGAGAATAAAACTATGCCTATATTGTAAGCCCTCTAGGCTACTTACCAAACACCCTGATCTACTTTATGAAGCCTATCAAGGACCACTGAATGCCACCAGCTGCCTAATTGGTGACAAAATTTACAAGGTTGTAAGCTTCTGAACAGCTGCATATGTATTTTAGGCCACTTGTTGGTGTGACTACTCAAGAGAACATGCATAATCACGTAAGCAAGTAAGGCGAGCAGGTTGTCACTCCGAGTACTAGAAAAATCTAACAAGTCACAGCTGGTCATACTTCACAGTCAGCAAACTAGCGGTTCAGGCAGCGCAGTCCAAAGTATGTTTACATCCATATCCTCTTAAGCTGCTTTTCACTTTTTATGGACTTTCGGCACCTTGGACAGTACTTGAACTTCTGTAACGTTTCTTTCATACACTTGTAGTGAAAAACGTGACCACAAGGATTGATGCATAAATCATCTTTCAATGACTCTAAACACAGTGCACACTTCGAGCCTTCGTCTGCTCTCGGAGATGCTGCTTCTGTATCCTTTGACGCAATCATATCTTTAGGTTCGGCTACATTAACTGGCACCGGGGGCTGCACAATACTGACAGGAGCAACAGCTGGTACGATTGCCCGATCATGGCGAACAATCGCGACTTCAGGAATATAGCCAACTTGGGCACTTCCTGTCCGCCGTGATGTATTTTCAGCGGTAATGATAACCTCCTGACTTAGCACAAAAGGATTTGATGACAGCTCAGGGCTATTTTGAGTTAAATCAATGACCTGCAGTTTCATAGAGCAGTTGCCCGGGCAGCCAAGAATAGCCAATATTCTGTTCAAACTGGATTGAGAGCCGGCATGAAAATTGAAGGGAAATCCAACATGATAAGACGTTTGCGCCTTCTCAACCATGGACACGTACCCTGCGGGTTGACGTCGCTGCTGATGTCCTCAGAAGCCTGGAGCGCTTTGGAACCTGTACCATTACATGCAATGTCAAACGCACAAAGCCGCGATAGTACTTGTACTGTAAGTCACTAGCAATGAGGTGGTTACCTCATAATTCAACATTCGAATGGGTGCTGCAATACATAGGCAAGACAGTCGACAAAGGCATAACGTAAAGCGCCAACTTATACTTCGAGAAGGTAGCATCAATTAGGCGCCATGACACTACATCATGTTGAAGGAGGAACCAACGAGCGCTTGGGCTTGCCTACGGCAACAAAGTAACGCCACTCGCAAGTTGGAAGTGTACACGATAAGAACTTCTGGTGCTTCCTTCAACCCCTGTCGCTTCAACGGAAGAAAAAACACCGCACCTGAATGTCTGGCACCGAAAGATCAATGACGTCGTCAGCATCACGAGCCATTCTCGTTCGAATCATTCTCTACAGATATGAATCGACCTTCCTTGAGTCTCCTGCCTCAGATGCAATATTATGATTCTATGTGCAAGACAGGTGCTGCTTGTCACTCAGTCTGCATTGTTAGACTTAAAGAACAGCCATCATTTCGTAGAAACTATCGTTGCTATATAACTAGTATATAATTAACTTGTGAAATAATTACACTAGAAGCGCGGGCGTGAGGAAAGCTTTTACAACTACAAGTGAAGAAAGAACGTGAAAACGCTTCGTAAGGCAGTTGAAACGTTCCCTCCGCTTTTGCAAAGAGATTAATTTGCAGCAGTGATGAATGAATAACAGGTAAACCAGGCTGACGGCATGCAGAGGCGTGACACCCTCACGACACCAGGCAATTCTATCCGAGCGTGAGCGAAACCACCGTTAATGGCCATTGAGAGCACATGCACAATAAAAATAAGAACAATCTGAGTGATCAATAGAGAGACAGAGGACATAGGGCACTTATTTCGCTCAACTGTGTATGTTAACTTGTTGTGGGAGACACACTTTCAATGGAATCATTCATTCACGGGCATCTGCAATCAAAGATTACAGCACTCGAGCATTTTCTACGTATATGGCGCAAATGAATGTGACCTGGTTGTGCTCATTTTGAAAACTCGTGAAAACTCGCTTCAAATCGGACTTGTCAACAAGCTTTAAAGTCCCTCGTCGCAAAACTCCGGGTAACACTGTGATTACATTTATGTGCCTCTTCCTTGCCTTAACTGCCGCTTACTACCTTAATCGCCGTCCTGGGCGTTACCCCCCTTAATAATCGTACATGATGCCTGCGCAACACTTTTTGCACAAGCATTTTGCTACCTGATTGATTTTGCATGAATTCTCTCATCATTTTTTTACATAGGAACTGACAAGCTTGAGCGTCATGCGAAATGCAGTTGTAATATATGTGACTTAAGAAGTGTAGCGGTACGTCCCGATTTGCCAGACTAATTTTCCAGTAACTAGAGCTATTGAGACACAGCCTGGTCAAGGTGGACATCATATCGATTCTTTGCTCTATTATACGATATTTTTTCAGCTTTGGGCGGGTCCTGCGAACTTTCTTCTCTTCTGGCTTGCTATGGGATAACTCGTTGGTGCTAAAAAGCTCCTAGATGGGTGACCTCAACCCGGGAACTCGTCCTTGTTGTAATATACACATTTCTGCTGCTATATGGAAGTGTAGCTTACACTGGAAACCAGACTGGATTTGTATGTCGATAAGCTTGTTCAAGTACCACGGATTGAAGCTTGTAGGCAAGAAACTTGCCGGCGTTCACGCGACCGATACAAACATTGCGCAAAGCAAAAGGGTAGCGCAGCTTTAGGCTCCTGCCACAGAGTTTCACAAAGCTATGCCTTGCTGTCACTTGTGAAGGATACACTATCCCGGGTCCGGCGGTATTCACACCCCATCACGGCGCACTCTGCGTTCTGTGATGGAAAGCGGTAGTCAAAGTGTTTGAGGGTTTGTTGTTGGCAATATTATAGAATAGGATGTTGTGATTTGCTGAGCGTTCCGAGCTGTTCCGAATCAGACGATTTCCCCATGAACCATCGTCCGAGTCAGCTTATTCATGTTGGAAACGGCGTCAACTTTCAACGTACCTACACTCATATAGCCAAAAAACGTTTGACACACCTCGCGCCCGTTCTACGATAATATACACTATTCTAACATCATAGAGTGCAAGTGAGACTGATTGTAAGGCGATCACCATGAGTATTTAGGTATACAAGGGAGTGTGCCTTGATGGCCTTGCAAAGCCGTGATTCCCGAACGATGAACGACGACTGCATCGCCCCAAGCGACCCACCCATGGCACCAAATTATCAGCAAGTATGAGCATTACTTTCTTTATTTGATACTTGATATTTGGTCTCAAACATAATCGTTGTTGCACGTATAACGAGGTAGAAACACAGTGCGTCAATTAGCCACAGACCCGGATAGTAGAAAAGCTCTGTCGTCTTGGGTTTCAGGACGTTGTTACCACAATATCAGTATGCAAACGACTGCTGGAAATAAACTATATCGTCCTCTCTGTGGGATAATTTCTTTAGAAAATAATTCAAGGGACTCATGGAGAGTAAGGAAGTGTCCTGGATGGTGATACTTGGCAAAATTTATATGAGTGAGCATTATCACAGATCATATGTGAAGAATGCACCACTTGCCATTGTTAAACTGTAGCATGTGGCAGTTTTTATGTTTTTTGGTTGCCACACTCTGAGCATAGCTTGTGCTGTAGAATCCTGATGGTGTAAGCCATACACCAGAAGATGTTGCATGCGATTGCAAGTTGAAAGGGTTTTGTGCTCATGTACATGTTCTCTAAACCAGAGAGCTGGGTCACAAGAGGGCACATCTTACTCTGCTAGATGTGCTTTTCCATTATCATTCATTGATGAAGGATATGCCGGCCATCATAAGCGCGTTCCTGTTGATATGGTTTATGGTTTCAATCACTCACGAATACACAGTTGCTGCCATGAGCTTGAGTTATTTAATATTCAGCTAGTGCAGCTGAAATACAAGATTTTGAACTTGCAACTTCACAAGGAGCTTCACTGTAACTTGCTCCGGGCCTGGCGTGTTTGACACATTAGGAATTTCTGAACTCTTCGCACATGCAACAATGCGATGCAGCGGGCGTTCAATGTTCCGTTGGTGCGGTTTTGAGTGTCCATTAAGACACACCCCCTTTTTCAACGCAAGTGCTCACTGTAATTGACTGAAAACCCAGTGTCACTTGCACTGTATGCTGTGAGTATATCTTGGAGCGGACGCGAGGTGTCTCTTGTGAAGTTTTTGTGGCTGGAAGCGTGTACAGACTGTTAAAAGTTACACTGTCTCCAAACTGTTTTTTTTCTTTATTTTTGGAACTTGTGTTACATCGATCGTGACACAGAAGCAATCATGACAAAGAATAATTGGAGCTTTTGAAGCAGTTACACACATTGCACTGATCCAGAGGTAAAATCAGTTACTCCTCTGGATGCAAAAGACCTTCTACTGGAGCTAACCCGACCGTTCATATATAGTTGAGCTGAACGCCTTATTACGAATGCACTGCCCTTGCACAAACTAACACTTATTTCCCTCAGTGCCCTCAATAGGAGTACTGTGCGGGCTGAGCCCGGGATGACAGCCGTGGCATCTGTGATATTAGCAATTCGTCTGAGATATGTCACCGCTGATTTGCCTATGTAGCCAAATGTCTTGATGGAGAATGGGACGATATGAATGCCGGGGGTTTCTGACACTCTTGAATTTTGTGTCATCTTGGCAGGTTGCTGCTGAGCCAGGAGTTGTGGTAGCTTGTTGTACGTAGGTTGGGGCGCAAGGGTGTGTGACTGAGACATCTAGAATAGTGGGACCTGGGTGTGGAGTGAGAAGAGCGTATATATCTCCAAGAGCCTGTGTGGGCCTGTTCGATGGGGTGGGCATGAGTGAGTACCTGGGTACTCTGCTGTATCTCTGGTGCTTCCACTCAGATGTCTGCATAACACGGCATGACTTGCCTCATCTCCCTGTACAGCTGAACTACATAAACACATTGTTGGGAAGCTCCCTGTTGCCCCTTAGCGGAGCCTTGAGTTATCAATGAGCTCCCCGCCAAACAGAGTGAAGTGTTGGTTTGTCGGGAGAGTGCCTAGATAAGCCCCTGGTAGTCTTCACTTGATACTGTGCAGTCAAGCTCGGTCTTCCGCTCTTGATGCATTGGACAGTACTTGGTCAAAGAGGTCTTGGTCTATTCTCTGGCTTATGGCTTTGTCAGCCGCCTGTAACAGTGCAGGAGTGGGAGAGTTGCTGCGAAAAAGGTAAAGGGCCAAATATGTAATGAGCTTTGTGCACGGTTGTTTGGCACAGATGGTTTGCTGTGAGGCATGCAATGGATTCTGAGTACTTTATTTTTGTTGGAAAAGCGCCAAACCCTTTCGGATTTAATTGCCTGAGATCTTTCGTTGTCGGTTATATAGTGTACTCTTGAGTGACCTCGCACGCACTCTCAACATTTTCACACAAAATCTGCCCATACGGATGGGTAGTGATAGCTGTGTTTGTACCCGTGGGATGTCAAGCCCAATGTTGACTGCCTGGGAGGCTTCTGGAATTGGAATTTGTCAAAGTTTCATTAGGGCATTTTGATGTGTGTATGCATCTGAGTTAGAGGGTTGCAAATGAGATGCCATCGAAGTAACCTTTGGAAGTGAAGTGGTTTCTGCTGAATAGGCCGTGTGATAATCAGGTGTTTAATTTGTGTTGTTCCGGGGAGTTCCATGAGTTGATCTACTGATTGACAGCACTTATCTACGGATGACTGTACATGGGCTGTAACGTAGGCAGGTGTGCCTACAGGGGCCCGCGGGGTTCCAGTTCTTGGGCCAGGATGTTAAACTGGAACTGTAAGAGCTGACCCAAACTGTAAGAGCTGACCCGGATAGGCCGAGGCGAAAATGTCTGATTTGGACCAGCTCGTGTTGAGAGTGCGTGCGAGGTCACTCAAGAGTACACTATATAACCGACACAGTAAGATCTCAGACAATTAAATCCGAAAAGGGTTTGGCGCTTTTGCCACAGCTCGGGGCGCTCAGCAGATTATGACTTCATGCATTCAAATCACAACGTCCTAATCTTAGCTATTTTGCCAATGAACCCTTAAACGCTTTGAGTACCGCATTTTTCATCACAGCACGCAGAGTACGTCGTAACTGGGTGAGCCGAGTAGCCCCGGACCCGGGATACTTGTTGATAACAAGTATCGAATGATATTGTCTGAGGATTTTTAGTTTATATCCTTTGCTTAGTTTTTGTATTAGTTTTTAATAATGTTCACAGTACCTTCACCTGAGCAGTAGAATCCTCCAATGTGAAAAGCTGGGCATTGACGGGAAGGTGCCACTGCCGGGTCATGCGCCATCGATCATGCGGTTTTGAGAACGTATCAAGAAGTTTTTGGACTATTTCATGGTGCAAGTATGCTACCATTTCCCTGTCCATGACTGGAGTGACAGGAAACTGATGCAGTCAAGTGAGCAACGAGTTACTCACATTCACCTGTTTTCTGCTTCTGTCAATTGGACGCACATCAGATCATCATTAGAAATGACGGGAGGTCAATTCTGTAGAAAATTTCCGCCAAATTAATGCCTGGGATAGGTTCAGGCCTCGGCCAGGGCTACCAATATACGTAACTCAAGTTTTTTGCAGCATTGTTTCGGTCGCATGTGAACAAGTATCCGATACCCGGTCATATTACGTATCCCTAATTCAAGTTTTTTATCTTGCCAGTTATGTCAAATGATGAATGTGGAGCACTGTTGTACAAATTAAGTCTTACTCTAGCGGATTGTCAAGTCTGCAACCCGGGCACAAGTGTTAAGATGTGTATAAACTTGAATTCAGAATATCGTTTAATTACAGATGCGATTAGAGTGAATTCAGGCATCAAACCAGCAACCATGCAGTTGACTCAACCGAAACTTGAAGCAAGGCTAATCACACGACGGAAAC
>JAULKQ010008192.1:0-13461 GCA_032356285.1 Smithsoniella earleae | reverse complement strand
GAATGAGCTTGCAAGAAAACATCAGGGGTTACACGTAATCTGGGATATGTATCATGCCAAACTTAGGAAGGTAAGAATCACAGAGCGATTCTAGCCCAACTTGTGTTCGGAAACCTAAAGTGAACCTAGTCACTGCGGCAAGACCTAAATAGTAAACATGGTAATCAATGGTAACCCAATAACAACTAAGTGAAAAACCACCATTATTCGTGCTCGCTCTCTAACGCGGCATTCACCAAGTTCCCGACAAGCGTCGTATGTGGCTTTAGTGCGATAGGGCTCGCACTCTTCAATTTGACGAATCAGACGTATCACAAAAGTCATCTCACATTGGCAATAACGGTGATTGTTTCTAAACAACGTTGAAATTTCCTCGTGAAATCGGTGTTGGCAATCTTGTGGAAGAGATCCAGTAGCACCTGTTTGCTAATCCACTTCACTTCAGCTTTTTGCAAGGCTCTGCATCCGTAAACATGGGCACAGAAACGGATGCTTCGCATGCTAGGCCCAATGATCCAGCGCCCAGAGAAGGTGGTGAAAGCGTGCCGCATATCGCAAGTACTGCCAGTTTAAGTCACTCGGCCGCGAACATCGGTCCATCTGCCAGGCTAAGGCACTACGCTTCGCTACTAATAGCTGAAAAACCATTAGAAGCACACAGAGAGTTCCAGCGTCGCATGCGCTCTGGGTCCTTAAGGGGTCACGCAGATGGTGGTACTACAGCTATGGACACCACGCATGATGCTCGAAATTCTTCTGGAAGCACCAATAATATCAACAGGTTTGTCCCTGACGAAGGGCTAGGCGAAATTCAAGTAAAAAAGGGCAAAGATGAGGATTCCAGAAGATCTTGGGCGGACGGAGCAGCACTAGGAGACCCTCCAAGGTCATCTGGAAACAAGCAGCCATCCTATGGTTTAAACCCACCATCAAGCGTGGGAGCACGAGATTTGCGCGGAGAGCTAGTGAGCGTTCCTGGAAGCAATGACGAGGAGAACGATGTAGATGCACCCTCTGCAGATCCTCAATATGAAGCATTTAGAAAGGAGTTTAAAACAGGATTCATGTACCGTCTAATAAAGAGCGAGATTCTCAAAAACAAGCGGCGAAGAGGGCGTGCAGGGTACCTAAAGTTACTTAAGGGAGCGTATCAGGGCATTGTGCCTGCAAACGGCCGCAAAGTGCCTCAAAAGCTAGGAAGGAGTTACACTGCGTACATATACAGTTACATCTTTTGTATGTACATTTTTGACAAGCTGACGCCGACTCTTCTGGGCCTGAATGCGTCTCTGGTTGTCCTGTTCACAACCACCTGTATGGTGTTAACAACCTTCTTTTCTGCTGGACAGCGCCGCGCATGGCTCGAAGGACTCAATGCAGCATATGATCAAGTTCTACCTGACGAAGACGGTGCTGTACACTCTGGGCCTGAGCGCCTGTGGGATAAGTACATCAGAGACAACCAGCGAATAGGTGATGGCATATACTTCACAGAGTGGGGGGGTGTTGGGGCAGTGATAGTCAAGGCTACTGGCGAGTCATGGAGGTACATTGCCTCTATATTCGTGCACGATAGCATCTGGCATTTGCTGCTGGTTGGTGGGTGCTGTGTGGTGGCAGGAGTCTTGTGTGAGCGAAGGTGTGCGTGATCTTCATCTTGTTTATAACAGCATTTGGTCCAGTTGTACGCAATTCATCATTTAAATCTGAAATCTTCACTTCTGCCTCCAAATCTTCAACTTTTTCACTGAGCTCAGTCAGACAGTGTAAAATCTCCACGAGTTGTAGTCTTAGAACCTCATTTGCAGTGGTAGTAGAGTTTGCAGATTATGCATTCTTGGACTCAGGACACTTTTTTCCTGTTGAACCTGTGACTAGCGTTGTAATGATTCGTTAGGTCATGGTTGTGATAACAGGGTACAGCGCTACATCTCTGATTAAAGGGGAATGAATATCATTCTTTGTGTACCCAAGTTTTGCTATGGTAATCACTCCTATGTGCTCTGTATTCTGCTGTGGAGATACTGTACATGTCAACATTCCTTTCGTGAGCCAAGGCCCGTTAATAACTTGGCTGGCCATTCTGTCAGGACTCATTGTATGATGAACACTTAGCTTCATAATACACCTAAGACACCCCGGGAAAAACGAATCAGCATAGCTGGCTTCCTGCATCCACGCAGGTGAAAGTTTTTATCCAAGCATGTGATCAGGACGCTTGTCAAAGATTGGCAAATGCTTTGCAGAAGATAGCTGTCTTAACGTATTTATGTGCTCTTTTGTTTTGTTCTAGATGTTTCATCTGGCATACGCTGTTCCTGGCCCAACTTATGCTGGTGCTGGGGTCAGTGCGGATGATGGGGACTTCAAATTAGCTGTAATTCTGGATATACTGCGGCATGTGCATGTGACAAGGGCTTCCAGTGAGACGTTTCTCGCTGTGAACCTATATCTAACAATTTGACTGAGTTACAGTCCTTGTTCCATTTCCAAGCAACAATTATTGTCATTCCAGCATGATTCTTTGCATGTGGCAAGGCGTAGCTGTTAAGCTGCCAGGGTTTGTAGCCGATGCTGTAATCAAATGGCAGTGCTTAGTGCAGTAAATCCCAGATAGTAGAGCACTGCCAGTCCCCTTGTATCTGTGCTCACTACTCCCTTATTGGGGAGCTGATGCATACCCGACCAACGGCCCCTGGAGACCACTCATGCAGATTAGCATCTACTATCAGTATCTCTGATGTAATGATTTGCTTGATCTTTCTCACAAAAACAATCCTTATTGAATATTATATCAAGAAGCTACTCACATAACATTAGTGTCTTTTGATGGCCTGTAGTTTGGCAGGAACACCCTTAGTCACCGCCCTTTGGATTGAAGTGCTGCATGTGCATAGATCTCTTGAATCTTACAAACAGGGAAGGGGATTGACGACCTGTAAGCACAATATAGAACGCAAGATACTGATAGATATTGGTAGATACTAACAAGGGATTGCCAGGTGTGTGAAGGGTAACTGGCAGTTGCTCTTCTAATATCTGGTTTTTCTCAGCTAATTCAGAGGCAGCAAATATCGGCTGAGAATCTACAATGCATTTTTGGGCACACCGTACTGAGTACAAGGGTTGGCTGCATAACCCATATGCTGGGCAGAAAAACCGTGATTAGATCAAATTATTTCCATTTTCATGAGTAGTTGTCAGTACATCTGTTGACTGCTTGAGCAGTGTTTTGCCCGATAGTAGTGTTGCATCATGTCTAGCCTACACTTGTCGTAATGAAGTGATCTAGCAAACCTTTATATTGATTACTATACAGTCCAACTTCAACTAGTTGAAGCAAGGATTAATCGAACATGCGTCTGATCGAAGGAGCCTGACTCGTCTTCTTCAGTTTCCATTGAAAACGGACCCTTGTAATTGAAGCCCGCTGCCTGGGCATCCATTGCATCAAATGTCAAGTTACCTGGTTATGTAGCCTCTGTATGCTGTCTCATGGGACGAATTTGCACAGAAATGGCAGAATGGAGGAGCGTATACGTGCAAACTCCCTTTAATTTTCATTAAATAACGTCCTTTATAAATGTACAATAATACTGTCTGAAATCATTTGTAACCAAGCTTGTTGTTCGAAAGCATTAGGCTTCTACCATACCACGAAAATTTCACCAACCAATGTCGAGAACTGCACAAAATCACCGTTTTCATACAATTGAAGTTGCTGTTCCAGCATATCCATGCTTCATGTCCTGGGGCCCTGTAACAATCAATCTCCCGTCCAATCAAAACCCTTGTTCGAATGAAAGCGTCTTGCACACTTATGTTCGATAACTTGGAGTTTGACTGCATATACTTTGGGATTAGACTTGCAGAATTTCGGTTGAATCAAATGCAAGTTTGCTGTTGGGCTGCCTGAATTTACCCTTGTGTACCTCTGTAAAACTAGTCTGCCCTTTCCTGTCAGCTTGTTGTCTACTTAAGCTGGGGTTTTCTTGAAAGCAAGTGTTTTTCTGAGCGCTCTTGTCATCCTGAACCGTTTCCGGTGTTCACTGCAGGTATGGGATGCTCAGAACGATTGTCATGACAGCCATGCTCTGCGTTACTGGTAGCATGGCAGCAGTTGTTTTCAGAGACGCCTGTAGCGTGACCTATGGCGCTAGCCCCCTCGCGTGGGGATATATGATGTGGTGGGCTGTGGACACTGCGGCTCGCGTGACACTGTGGCCGATCCAAGATCGCGCCCGACTCAAGAAAACCGCACTGACGTACAAGAATCTGTCTAATATGCTTCTTTTTTCCAGTGCGCTTCCTTCTCACCGTCTGGAACGACGTTCTCAAACCAGTAAAGCACCTCTGGTGACGAGCGAATGCTCTGCCTGGCGATGCTTTCGCCGCTGCTCTCCGGTCTTGCGCTCCTCATTTCCTTAATTCGAAATTCCGCTACTCCTATTCGTTCTGTTCAATCGTTTGATCGGGTTAGACCTGGCAGTACAGTCTGGAGGTTCGTTTTTCGATGCTAAGATATAGGAAGCGATTAGTTACGCCTGAGCGCACCGTATAGGGATTGGATGCTATCTGATTGGATTATACTTTTGCAGGTACAATGTTGACTTTGTTTATCTCTGAATGGGCGTTGGGGGTATCCTCGGCAGCACCATCTATCGTCACTGCAGTGTCATCTCTCCTGCTCACTCCTGTTTTAGCTCCTAGGTGGTCTAGCTCGAGTATCGAAGCTTCTACCGTTCCCATTGCGGCTGTTGCGTTGATCGTATTCTGGGTTGTTATCCCTCTGTCCGGTTCCTCAACGGTATCGGGTATCACTGAACAGCAGATTAGCAGCTGTGAGCTGGTCCAGCTTGTTCCGGAATAAGTTTTTAAACGGCATAGCTTGTGTACGATAGCTTCTTGAGGTTTCGCCCGAGCCACAAGCTGTATGGTGGAATTGTGCGTCCGTCTTGGTTCGCCTGTAGGCTTTTGGCACGTGGACCGTTAGCCCGTGCTCATCAATGGAGTAGGTATTTCCATTTTTTGGAATCAACGAAAATTGCCAATGATAGAGTCTGCCAAGTGTCCGGCTTGGGTGCTTATATAGTTGGGTCGAGTGTCCTCCGAATGTTTTAACATTTCAAGCTCGTTTTAGTTGGTTGGCGCTTCTTTAGTTGTGGGAATGTTTTGAGTAGCTTCTTCTCTGCTGCCTTACCCGCATGGTACGTGCAACGAGTGAGTTGAATCCAGGGCTGAGTGTGATAGGATGCGTAGCGACACCGGCTCCGTTACTGTTGTAAAGATACATGCATGTTCGTAAAAAAACCTTGTGGATTGACAATACCATACTCAAAAAAGATGTGTGAGATATGTAATGTTGCGCGAGCCAGCGACTCTTGCTATCACCCTTGGCACGTTCGTCATCACTTTGAATTTTTCCTCGAGATGTAGGGTGGGTTGGGTTGGCTGCAGGTTTGGTGGGCAACTTTACTGCGAGTTATTGGCCATTTTCGGTTGGTTTCTCGCACAGAATTCTGCAGGAATGTTGCTTGAGCATTCTGTCCATTGCCCTTACGTAGCTCCGTGTCAAAAGAAGAAGCTACGTCACTAACATCATATTGAACAACAGTATAACGGTGCTCGATCCACCCATCACGACGTGTCTTCGCGAACTTAATTTCTTGGTCAACTTCAAAAGCGCATTTTCTTTGTGCTATAGTTCTCCATTTATACAATACAGCAACATGCCTGACCTGTACGCCAGACACTTCCATGCAACCTGACTGACTTGAAGCCTCACACATCTCAGTTACCTTTTTGGCAGGTTTATGGACCCCAGCGATCAAACAGTTTCTTCCTGCGATATTAGCTTACAGAGAAGAGATATAGTTCTGAGCTTCACATGCGGACAGACCACTGTGTCTGCCAACTCACTAGCATTCCACAAAAGCATGTGCGTGACTTCTAATTGAATAAATAGTTGACTTCACTGCGAAAGGAACCTGTTGCATGGCCCTGACTCCGAGGGTTCATTTGGTTCAGAGCGGACATACGCATCAAGTTATGTTGTTGTTCATAACACTGCGCCCTGGATTGACGTTGCTGATCCAAACAACCAAACTGTATGTTTCTGTCAATGGAAACCCATTCACGAATTTGCTGTGGCGATAGACACGAGTTCCACGTACAATCTGGCAGCCTACATCCCTCAGCACTCACTCACAGTGCTTCCAAAACTCTTTGTTTGATCATTAAGCTAAAAAGCTTTAGAGCACGCATGTTTGTTTTGATACTGCGTAAGCGGCACATGCTGGTACTCAGCAAGAGCATCGCGTTGCTGGCCCATCTGTGGAACTGGTGTACAACAGCGTGGGAAAGCACTTCAAGAATTGTGGTGTGCAATTCTGTCAACGCGAAAGCAGTTTCGTTTGATCTGAAATATATTCTGCTGCGTAGTCAGGCTCCAGAAATGCGCATGTGCAGTGAGTCACAATTACGTGTCCTGTACACAACTCTTGCTAACCGATTGTGCATCTTGCAATAAACCCGGTCGTTATCCAAGCAGAAATCGTACACTATGAAGGGGGCAGTTTTAAAAGTGAACGGAGGTGAGGTCAGCAAACTTCTTCGGTACTGCTAGGTACCACGAGATCGAGGTACCACGTAGAAAGGCCCGGCAGTAACAATAGTTGTACACATTGCTGACTCAGCAAAACCAAGGAACGCCCCTGTGGAATTGGAAGCTCTTTGCTGTCACGATGAACTTTTAAGAGGGTACACAACTCTACGAAAAGTCAGGTTGATGCGTGGTTGGATCACTTTAGCACGCTTGGGGACTGCATGCTGCCAAAAGAGTTGCGTGGCGCCTCTCATGACAAAGATATCCCCTTGTCCTAAACGAAAAACCAATTTAGCGCCGTGATCACTTTTACTCCTTAGCTGAAAGTCGCGCTCGTGTCCCAAGCTCACTGAACAAATTGTCGCGCCCTTCCCGTATTGCACCTCGTCATCGGAGTGCCATCCCATGTAGTCTTTCCCTGCATAAGCGCCACGGGTCAGGTGAAGTAAAAAACCTAGCAATGCGTAGTACTTTGATCTCACCGTCTCTGTAAAGATTTAGCAAGCAAGAGTTGAACTTTTCTCCAGTTCTCGCCTCTGCCATATCCTGCAGCATAACTTGTTCATCACCTGGGTTCGAAGATGTGTGCTCGTTGCACAAAACGCCGAGTGTCCCCAGCATTAGCTGTCGCATGGCTGATATATTTCATAACACAAGAACCTCTGGCGAAGTGACTTTTTAGAGCGCGTTGGTTATTGCCTCGCAATATGTCCATTGCAGCTCAAATATTCTAAACACAAGAGGCTCGTTCTTATTCGCAGTAACAATGGTCGCTTCAATAAAATGCCGATCGAACATCTTGTACCTAATGATTGTGTTCTGCGATACGGCCCATGTAAATCAACCTTCTGTGCAATAGCATGCCAGTGCGGACGTCCTGTGGTATGGCTACTGGGACACATCCCCGCACAGAAACAAAGGTAGAGTGTCGTTTGAAGGTTGCTCTTCGTATGAATAATGTAAGTAGGGATTAATGTGACAGGGAGCAATTTCCACATGGTTGTAAGAAGGGTTGATACTCGTGGAAGATGAGAAAGGAACATATCCCGAACCCGCTAATTCATGAATAACAGTACCGGAACTTTGCAACAGGCGACTTAAGGCAATGATAGAGGAAAGGGCGGACTAAGAGCACCCATTACCGGCGTTTCCTGCTGTAACGAAGCACTGGCGCAGTAAAACAGATTAAACAGAACTCAAAAATGCCAGATGGTGAGACGAGAAGAGCAATCCCTGAGTTGCGGTGGTATACTCACCCCACGCAGAGGGCTGTTGAAGCGGAGTAGAGACTGAAAAGGCCGAAAGCTCAGGCGCAGAAGGAGAGCTAGGCTAGGCAGAGAAACAGGCCCTCCAGCCAAATGTTTGAGAGGGCTTCTGAGAGAGTGGGATTCGGACGATCGAGTATGAAGGGCCACCATCCCCAAGCGATGAAAAACAGCTTTTAGTGTTGTTAATTTTAATCGTTTGGTCTTGTTCTGTCATTTGAGTAGATATTATTGTAGTAAGCATTTATACTTGTAGACGATGCTTCGAACTACGTCAAAACCTCCGAATAGACGTGACGAAGTGCCTCAAAACTGCGCATGAAAATAGAATTATACTCTTACTGTTTCGTGTTGCCAGCTTGCGCGCGTTAGTGCAGGACCTATAGTAGTAAACTGGTTTCCCTTCCATCTGGTTAACCTCTCAGCGCCATTTATGTAAACAAGTATTACACCGAAACTGCTTGCATGCAGAGCGAACCAAATGAGGAAAGTCTTTCTTTGAAGTTATATTCTCATTGCAGCTTTTGAACATGCATCGCGGTGGACTTCACCACGTAGAAATTGCCTTTATCTGACATTGACTCCGATACGATAGACAAGCGAAGGCTGACATATCTCGCCAGTGTTTATTCTTCGCAATACACATACGTCACATTATGGGAGACAATTCAATATAACAGTGGTGAGTGCGTTGCACCTTCAGTGGGACGACTGCTTCGTGCCAAGGCTCCACGGTCATTTCTAGTCCAGAGTACCTGAATGAGTACAGTTTGCGAACCGAATACTAAAATTGGCCAATAAACCAAAGCTCTTTAAACCAGCTCGTTGGTACAGCTATCAATCGTGCACGAACTGGCACGGGGACAAGACGAGGATATGCTGAGTGGTTGATGTGCACAGACACAGTGGACTCGCTTACTTGTATGCTAAGCTTGAAGAATCGGCCATGTAGCAAATTTCTCGTGGCTGCAAAACGGGCTTGCCGAACATAATAACCTCGCTTTTCTTCCACTTGACTTCTCTCAGTAGTGCCTGTACGGTAATTATCAATAGCTACAAGGAGAATCAGGTAGCCTATATTCACGCTATTCATGAGCATATTCTGCAATATTTTGAGCAATTTTCACCTGCATCGTCAAGTCATGGCACTCTTTGTCCAAAGCTCGTGGCCAGAAGCCAATTTCGCATCCTTTGCCAATATCACGCCAGCCACTGGCATTTGTTTCTTCTTCTTTTTCCTTCAACCTTTTTATTCGAGACGCAGTTGTAGAGCATGGGCGCTTTCCCAGTACCTGGTTAACGTTCTGTCGTAACGGCACCTTGGTGGAATCATCACCTTGCTTCATACTAACAGGACTGGCGACGTTCTCACTAGCAACATTTAAACCAGTTATGAAGATGGATTCAAGCTCCAAGGCGTTTCTTACTGTTATTCAACCTGGGATGAAATTCCTCCCCATGACGACGTTGAAGCAACAAGAAATACGTCTGTAGTAGAGGTTCCTACAACAACTTCTGATTCTGAACAGAGTTCTCATTTTTTATAGCTGCGAGCGTAAAAACGGCAATCGTGAAAGAGGGGGGTTCATGACTACGCGTTGAATACGTTTGGCTGAGCAAAATCCCCGTAAGGTTCTACCGACATGACAAGGCAATGAGGTTGATGAGGTGTTTGCCTCCAAGACTCAATTTATGAAATCAACCCAGTTTTCGGCTTTGGCCACTACCTTGTACAGGAGAAACATGCTCTCAGCACCTTTCGACTTTACACTGCTGATGTTCATGGTTATCAGCGATTATGCCAATGCCATCAACTTAAATATTCCAGAGCTTACCAGGTCAGCTTAACATTATCTTTACTCTCTCTGTGACAGCAGAGGCCACCCATTGATAATCCAGAAAAAAAGTTTCAAACTTTTCCTTCTCTCAATGCTTCAACCAGGGATTCTAAAACTCATGTCAATATACTCAAAAACCATCGAATGCAATGATTGAACATTTGCAGAATCCAAGTACTGTGGACAAATCACAGCAGATTTCCAGGATAAGTCATTAACCAATTATGATGGATCTGCTGGGTGGACATTTTTAGATGAGAGGTTCTCCCTGTGATCATGGCCGTGTCTGCCCTGCCCCAGAGAAGTGTGATAAAAGTTGGCTTCTTTCCCTACAACAGCTTCAGCAGATCCTGTGATGCCTCAAACGAAACCGGGTTACTGAAAAAACTAGATCCTGCAGATCAGTATTGGGAGAAGCTGAGGAGTCAGGTACATCCACTCTTGTCTGTAGCATTCTAATCTATCCTGTGATTCAAATCCCTTGGTATGTTTAGCTCGTCCTAAAAGTTACCTTCTTTTTGCAGCAGAAGGAAACCTCCAGAGCTTTGAGCTAGTGATACACGAATTCTGAAAATTTCTCACAACGAGTGAGCTTCAATGCTCAACAGCGAAACCCAACAAAATGTGTGCGGTTTTCTACCCATTACAAGTAAATAGTGGTAGACTGATTTCAAGGACCCTGCGCATCTGAATGTTTCGAGAATGAGTAGAATTTGTAAAATGCCGTGTGCATATACTGTCCTAAGTGTAGCTCAGCAGGTGGCGTTGTCACTTTGGTCGGTTTGAATCCCGCAAGAGTCTTTCATGCCATTATAGTAACTCAAACGGTCCTCACGAACCCTCTTCAGCTCCTGGTAGTCCACAATTGTTGTTTCCAAAGCTTCTAGTACACTTTTCCTTAGCTCGTAGGTCCTGGAGCTACTGCAGTCCGAAGCTGCCTCACGAAGCGAGTGCTGCTCAGCCTCCAACTCCAATAATTTTTTCTGTAGCTTGCCGATTTGTGTCCTCAATGAAGCGGCACGTTTACTGCATGCTTAGCTATTGAAAAATTCCACTTTTTACAGCATTGTCACAACTTCTGAAAACGTGTCGGATCCAATGCGCTCCTCCACTCTATCTTGTAAAAACCCGAGCGCAGTTGAATACACCTTTGTGCCCTCGTCATGGTGCGAACAGGAAGGCTAAAGTGGCTAGATCTTTTTGCGCCCGCTGTTTCCAATGATGCAGGGTTTCTAACCAAGTTCACCAGCCCTTCTCCGTCACATTGAGAACACGACTTCTTCATCTTCCTGAAGTTGTATTCATATTCCATATCTCCTGCCCCCTGGCACACATTGCATACTCGGGCTGATGCACTAGATGCTTCCAGTGACGTTGAACTTAGAACGCCGTCCACAGTATTGCCTTCGCGGTGTATCTACGGTGAATCATTAATCTCTATGAAGAGGATTCACTTGAATAACGTGTTAAGAATACAGTAAATGAGGAACTTGTATATCGAACTTTGGACACATGTACCACAGAGTAGAACACACATTATCTGAATCGCGATTGGCATACTTTTCTCGCAACTGAGTAACCAAGTCCAAATCATTGATATCTAAGGTCATGCTTGCAAGGTCTCGTTCCAGCAAGGTGTGCTACAGGTGATGGGTTATCACCGGACGACAACGGAATATTTTTTCAATACGAAGAAAGACTGTTTGGAACACTCCCTCGTTTCACATTCCCCTTGTCCTCAACAACAGCATATATCATGGTAACAAGTGTATATTTCTCTAACCACAGTTTTTTCCTTTAAATATTCACCCGTAATGCCCTCAAATCGTAAACTGGAGACATTGACCTAACTTGGATACGAACAATTACAGCAATGTCGATACTAGAGAGTATTCCAGTGTTGCTTCGCAGCTAATTTTACTTCGGAGTATGAAGAAGTGCGGATTTCGTGGGTATCCTCCCTGGGCTGCAAGAATTGAATCCAAATCGGGGTTCGTAGACACAATTTCACTTCAGGCCATTAAGATTCCGGGTTCGGTAGCTTCCAATGAGTCGAAGTACACAACCCGACACATGCGTTAGGCGTTGCGGCGGATAAACAGAGGCAAAAAGCTGCAGACTGTATCGCGTTGACGAAGGCTGTTAGAATGTGAACGTGAACAAGTGAGGAATCCATTAAAGCGATGCAAGGAACTTTATCTGCACCTACTAAGCGTGTAATAATAATAGCGGTTGGTGTGGGCAAGAATGTCTCGAGAAGGGCCGGCGTCAAGAACGCGTCAATCGCTTCAATTTTGAAATCCTTGCTTGCGTACGGAGAGTGTACAGGTGGATCTTACTGTACCCGCGAATTGGTCTTCTTCTACAGGTCGCCCACGCCCGGAATGAAACCCCCATTGTTCAATGCCTTTAATCAACTTACTTTGTATTGGGCTTGAGAGTCTCCAGCAACTTATGCGCGAACTTTGTGTTTTTCCTGCTTGAACGCCCTCACAGAGTGCATGCCCAGCTCGCGAGCTCAGCACCCTCACCAGAGGCTCTTGACCGTAGCATTTCTCTTCCGTCGTCAGCAGTAAGGAGCTAATAAGTGGTATGTGTAGACCAATTGCAGGATAGATGCATTACAGCGCGTTGCAAACTGAATGAGGTTCTAAATATGCCTTCTCGAACAAAACTGTGGTTTAGCACTCAACATTGCAACCTTCACACATAAAATAGGATGAATAAGTTGACATGGATACAGCCTGCTCTTTCTTCCCCATACCGTGCCAAACCGATGTCTGCAGCTATTTCAGCGTCAGCCTCAGTTTTCTTCGTGCTGCTGCGTAAAACGCCTTTCCAGGTCACCAAATGACGGCCTAGAACTCAAATTATTGTACCGAGGTGATTTGGAAGCCTGCTGCTGCAAATTGTGGCAGTGTTTCCTACTTTCGCTGTACAAAAGCGTGCAGTAGTGATCATATGCCATTGCAACAGGTGGTGTTAGAAGCACAAGACTCCCTCAAAAGTATGGTTCACTCACCCTTGCTTGGAGAAATACGTGTATTTTGTTATCTTTCTTTTATTTAGCTGGCCCGTCGGACGCAGTATCAAAAAGTTTTGCTAGCCACGCTGAAAAGGATAAATCGTGTAATAGCTTTCAGCCCCCTTGAATTGCGGCCAACAGCAACAGCGAAGAGGCCGTCGTGGAACGCCTGGGCACCCGCGCTCGCTCGACAAGTTATCGCATGCTTTGCGTCATTTTCATTCTGAGGCGCGTGAGGCGCGCTTTCCCACGCGGGCTGCGTGTTTGGAGTTATTCGCTAAGGGCCCCGGCCTGTTTGCAGCACTATGTCACTGCGGGCCGTATGAGATGCGACAAAAGAATAGCTATTTTCATGCACCGTATGCCCCGGGCCCGGGGCTATTCGACGCACTAAGGACTTCTAACTCGTCGTACGTGCATCGATAATGATAACTGAGGCTAAATAATGAAGAAATCAAATAACGCTTGAGATAAACTTGGTGCCTCAGTTCGGCTGCTTGTGATGATGCAGTAGGCGTTCAAAGTTCACGTATACTCACTGTAATTGTCTCGAAAGTAGTCTGACTTGCATCCTATGCTGTAAATACAAGGTTGCATAACTTGGAAGGGGTGCAAGGTGTGTTTCGCAGACTTTTTGTGGCTGTATGAGTGACACTGCTTGGGACACTCAGCAGATTCTGCCTTCACACATTCAAATAACAACATCCTAATCTGTAATATGATGCCACC
>JAULKQ010008181.1:0-13470 GCA_032356285.1 Smithsoniella earleae | reverse complement strand
ATCAAGCGCTAATGTCATGTATAATGTTGGACAATGAACGGGAAGAAAACATATCATTAGTCGGCATTCCAGAGACATTAACTCACATGCATGACGCATTACCAGTCATTACCAGCGATAATGAATGAACAACGTGACCGATAATGGATAAATAATGATCAGTAATGCTATAGTTCGGCAATAATGAAGCGTAATGAGCCAAAGAATGAAACAAACATTACACATCATTACCTAACATTATCTAGCATTACACGTCATTACCAAACATTAACACCGAGGTAATTCCATTGGAATGAAGTGATAATGAACAGTAATGTGTGGCAATGGCCCCAGCATTACCTTGTCATTACTGAGACATTACCATCATTACTAGAAGACTGGAAAACATTAATAATCGGCATAATTTTTTCATTATTGGAGAATGTTTCATAATGTGAGCAGGTCATTACCTCATCGTCACCCATCATTACCGTTATTATTAACTCTTAAATTTCATTAATGACTCATAATTACCATACCATTACCCACTGATATTGCCTCCATAATGACCGGTAATGATGAAAATAATGAAAACACGATTTTGACAGTGCCGGTACTGCTGCTATGTCTCGTTTCTAGGTCGATGTATAACAAAGTTCAATATTTTGTTCATATTCAGGACTATTTACATCCTACACTAAAAGTTTCATTCCGCATTCTGTATCGAATATAACTAGTTACATGAGACGATGAGATGCGCGTCAGGCGTCACACGGCATGGCAAACGTATCCAGTGGCTCTATCTGATGTTAGTGTATGCTTGTTATACGCTTCAATTGGATTTAATGTGGTTGGCGATGCGCAATCGGTCTAGCTCGTTATGTATGATTATGAATGATTATGTTCGCTGTGCGTACATAATCATTCATAATCGTACATAACTAATATCGGCCTGGTTCTCGGGCAATCGGCTCGCCTCATGTACTCCTTTCGATCACTTGGAATGTTCGTCCTACATCAAGTCAGTATGCATCGGCTCCGTGCCGATGAAGGCATGCTTCAGCGTCAGTGAGTGGGTTCGTGTTGGTGCTCGTTGTATACGACCCGAATGAACATGACATGTGGATATGGAGTACAATGTATAGATGGTATTCAGTGGTGAATTACTTTTGTTTTTAGCTTCAGCTAGCTTGAGTATTGGGTCGGTAGCGTTCTCAGTCGAGGTCTATTAGCGAGAGCGACGAACCACTACAAAAGGTACAAAATGCCTTATATAACGGTTATGGGGACCGGTTTTCGTATTACAACGCGAAAAACAGCGCCATAAAACATTAGACTCATGTTCTATTACATTATTCGTCTGACCATGGATGATGCTTATGTAGAAAGTTTACAATTTACAACGTGCTGATGTCAATTTGGCGCTCTGAATTCTAGTTGTGCTTCATTCGGTACCCGAAATCCATGACAATCATTTTTGCTCGTGGACCATGTAGCTCGTGAATAGAAGACTCACTGTATCTCTTTTCACCCTCTTCTTGACAGTCTTCTTTCGCCCTTTTTAAGGGGTTTGCGTACGTGTATCACAGCGATGCATAATGTGTACATAGTGGTACATAAAGGTGTCATAATTGATTATGATGGTATCATAAACATCTTCTTTCATCATTTAGAATTTCGCGTCGTACTTTCGTTGTGAGCCTAGACCTATCATCCGAAATCTGGAGAGATGAATGTTATTTGTGTGTTATCGAGATTTACACTTGATTGGGAGGCTCCTGTCATGCATGAATTGTCGTCGTAATGGCACAATGTGGAGTCGGCGTGTACGAACACAGCATTGTAACAAGGGAGGCCTTTTCTCGAGCTTGGATTTATAACATCGAGATGCAGTGATCATCAGAAGTTACGTTGACAGAGTATAGATCTATACTCTAGAGTTACATAAAACATATTCAAAGCAATGTTCGCTGAATAATTAACATGAGGCACAGCCAGCCCAATCATACATTCACTATAGCTACTGATTATGACTACCAGATTGGGCATATGATTGCTCAATTCACAACACTATCCTAAAAGACCCCTCCTTGTCATCACCCACACCGCCCCCCGCCATCGGGCAAGGGGAGTTCTGAGGAGGATCAGTAAGGCCAGACTAACCCCATGCAGCGCGCCTTCATTGCGGAACCCCGTGGGTTTCGCTCGGCTCTCTGACTCTTTTCATCATCTCCTCATCAGAGCCGCCACACTGGTGTCTCCTACAAGAAGAAACACTGAATTAAGTGACCGATGGCACTGCCCCGCCACGCAAAAATAGCGAATTCAGATGGGTGAGGATGCACCAAGGGGCTATCTGAGTGTGCTAAATACGCGATTTAATCCTACATAGGGGTCATACCTGTCCGCCAGGGGGGGCGGGTTGTAGCTACTCCTGATCCGAGTCGGAGTCCTCTGGTAGCTGAGTGGCCTCCATGTCCATAAATTCGTTCTCTAGAGTGAAACAACCCAATTGTGAGCAGGCAAACGGTATGAGACTCCATCTACCCTGTAGCTCACCGGGTTTCATGACAACCAAAGGCCTTATGAGATCCCTAACTGGGACGATGTAGCCGAAATCGTCCCAGTCATTTCCAGTATAGTCATCCAGCCTCCACAGCGACTGTCCTGCAATTTCATCGTGCTGTACCCTGAGCAAGCAAACAAGTGCTAGCTTCCTCACCTGAGATGGAACTCTTTCGGGATGCGGGTGTTTCCACTTCAGTCGCAGGAATTGGTCTACGACAACCGGGTAACCTAATGCGCCGGTACACAGTGTATCCCCTCGCATCGATGAGTTATCAGTGGTCAAACTCAGTCCGGAAATACCAAGGAAGGGGTCCAGGTCTCTGAACTCACAGACTGCGAACGAGCTCGCCAGCGCCCTCCCAGTATCCAGGCGGCTATCTAACGTTAGGAGCGACGATGATACGAAATTCTCCTGTCTACACGTCGTGTGAGTCACTAGCTCGCAATAACTCCAAATGTTACCCCCCATATCTACATTATCCCTCACTTCCTCCCATTCAGGACGCTCGATACACAATAGATCTAGGGCATTCCTTACTATAAACCAGGGGTTGGTTACTGAGGGGGGTGCACGCAATCGTTGAATTATGCTTTTCTCGCTTCTACGTCTGTCTTTATTATTGACTGTGTTCTTGGTTCGATTAGTGAACCTTCTACGACCTCCTTTCAGATATGGAAAATTCTTAGTGCGGGCGTCCGGGTCACGCGTAGGCCTAAGTCTGTTGACTTGGGCCCCTGTACGCAATTTACTACCCGGTCCGGGTAGGTGGGAGTCCTGAACCCCGTGTAATACCTGTGCCTCTCCGAACGCCCTGTTTAGCATGGGTCCCCGTTTTATGTACGTAGTTGCAGGCTCTTTTTTTCCCCCGCCGTCCCCGTGTCTTCTAGGGTTCTTCATATTCCTCTCCATCCACAGCTCGTTACCTCTAGCAGCGGGTCCCAGTGCCTGTTCCTGTTTGGGTAATCGGCATACAGCAATGTGCAGATTTGGCCGGAGAACGGATGAAGGAAGCTTCTGTGCTAATACGTGCCCCTCAAGCCCCTCGGCATATGCCTTTATGGCCACCTCTCCTTGTAACATCTGTTGCCTACTAGCATTGTACCCGTACAAGTAGTGGATAGCTGCCTTTCTGAGATCACACCATAATCGCTGGAAGTCTGGGGGGGCGTGATATGCAAAAATAACTCCTAACCATAGCAGTGAGGCAACATCTTGCATTTTGTACATTGACAAGGATGTCACGGGATCTAAATAGGTACCCATGAACCCATGAGGAAAGCATAGTCTACTCCAATCCGTCCGTACTCTTGCCAATTGCTTGTGTGTGTAAATGACTGTGTTCCCGAATGTCTTGTTGGGGGTGAAGACTTCATCTAATATGCCCTTGATCAAGCCATGTAGGAACAAGTGTGCAATGGGGACTTGGGTGAAATTAACCGGGTCAATGTATGGAAGCTGGTCCTGGAATTCACGTGTACACCACTGCAGCCTATCTTTCCTGCCCAGGGCTGTAAGATGAGCGTTGCCCTGTTCTACACTGTATATGCACATCCTTTCTAGTGCTGTAATGTCCCCTTTCCTTTTCCGGGTCAACCCGTTACTTATTTCATGCGCTCGCTCCCCCATTCTCACCAACTGGTTCCCCGAAAGAATTAACCTCTCATCACCCAGTTTCGCGCTTCTCCCCCCATACCCTTTCCGCTTCATAGGGACCCGAACATCGCACCGTTCACTGTCCAAGAAGGGCTGGGGGACGGGTACGGTATAGCCATCTACCACAACCTTTTCAGGATACCCGGGTGGATTATGTCTTCTACTACACATGCACCAGCCCGCCCCCACGCGGGCCCCATGGCCGGGCCAATGTGTGAGTTTTTGTCGCATCACATAATCAGCCACAAGGCCTGTTAGCACAGGTACAACTTTCACTACACCAAATTGGCCCCTAAATGATGGGTCACCGGAATTTTTGTCTGAGTATTCATCCTCCTCTTCATGATCAGACAAGCATTGAACAGGACTGAATCGCGCCGGCCTGCATGGGTCATGATCATGACTGGTACCTTCGGTGGACGAGAACAGCGGAGCAACCACGCGTAAGGCCTCCTTATCGGAACACGTTGGTCCATACAATCCGAATAAGGCTAAGATCATGTCTATGAACACATGGAAACCAGGCTTAGGTTCCTTAGGCCCGGGAATGACTATAACCGGCTGTGAATTTATAAGTTTCGCCTCTAGCTTGCCTGATACGTCCTTTGACCTCAGCAAAAATACCTGGGCTGAGTATTTGTATTTCAAGGCGATACCATCAGCTGCCAGCTCGAACATGTATGCGTCTTTCATCTCAACACCGCGCGAAGTAAGGGACTCTTCTACTCTCTTGTACTCGTCAGTATAATGGAAGTTGGCCGTATGATCGAATTTTGTTGTCATTACGTCACTCACCCATTCCCTATCAAAAAAGAAATTCTGTATCACGTCCACGAAGAACCACGCTTTTTGCTGGGGAGAGAGGCAGCTACTATCGGTGCCCGTTCTTGTAGCAAACCGATTAGCACCACATAAAGGACACACACACTCAGAGCAACCCACTGCCCCACATCTGCCAACATGCTCGTCCGGGTTTTGCATCCTCCACCACCACCATCTACACCTATCGGTAGGACAGCAATTGACCTCATAAACAGTATGGTCCCTCACCCCACATATCTGTTCGCAGGCAAATATGGTCGGTGGTAAACTTACACAGGGCTCCTCAGAAGTACGTCCCCTGCTATTACTCGTGAAATGTGTAGAATAGTAGCCTAATTCAAACTCCAGCTCAGCTCTTGTCTTAGTGGAATCGCGAAGTCGTTTCAATTGGTCATACGCATACTGAATATACGTCTTGCTATTTGGATTACCAGGATTGCATTTGAAGTACGCACGCTTCTTCCATGGAACACGGACTGATGTACTTTCGTCGACATCTGAACCAAATATGGCATGATCTGTGTCTACGTCCGCTCGGTTGAAGGAAAGATTCACGCCTTTATATGTAGTGCATCCGAGGACCTCTCTAACTTGATGATGCGCAGTTATGAGTCGTTCATAATGATTATGAACACGATTATGATTGATACAGAATCGATTATGATCCCTTCGTTCGCTCATATTTTGATTATGACGATTATCATTCGTACATACTCGATTGTGTTGGTTATGTACGTGATTATGGATTGACCATAATTGACTATTATCCAAAGGGGGCGACAGCATGGACTCATTCAACTCAGCCAGCTTCTTCCGGATAAGGTCCTGTGCCCTTTCTACTAGATACTTATCACTGAATACAGAACCATCGGAATCGCAATCGGACGGGGAATAACTTAAGTGGTTGTCGCACGCTGGGTGGAACCGCTGATCGATTCCACCATGATTGTCTGCCTGATCCGGTGGTGATGTTGCCGTGAACCAAGCTTCAAGGGCAGCATCAGCGTCTTCGAGCTGCTCGGCATCATCCTCGTCGCTTCTTGCGCAAGTGGAAAGGGACGAGTCGTTGCTCCATGAATCCAGCCAAGGATACACTTGCTCCACGTCTGGGCGAGGCTGAACTCCGGATTGTCTTGGCGCATCCTCGTATCCTGAAGGACCAGCTACCTGCAAACCTTGTTCGCACGAATCATCGGCCCGAGCATCAGGTATATCAGTGGGACCTTGAGTACCTGCAGAGGCCACTGAGACTTAATACATAATAGGATGATGAATCGAATCCAGAAGACAACCAAAAAAATGATTAAAAGAATACAAAATAAAAAAAGCATACTGCATGCGCAATCAGGGAAAGAAGGGACAATATTGTTGTCAGGAATGGGCGAGTCTGTCGCATCCACTGTACACGTTCGCAGAGCTTGCAAGTGCCGACAACGCTTGGAATGATAACGAGCGGCATCATATGACATAGGTTGCCTCTCTCCACACGGACAGATGTACTTGTCCTTCTTTGGATGACATTGGCCATTGGAGACACGAACGAATCCCAAGTCCATGAGCAGCCCGCTAACTAATCTATCCCCTTTACGCATAGGCATGGTAATTAATACGGAAAAACTCGAAAAACGAAATCTAAGCAAATGCTAACTCGTACAGAGGCGGAAGGGAAGTGAAAGAAGTGACTTGGAATTCACGCAGTTAAACGGAGAAAGCAACCCGGAAGAAGCACCGAATCGTGAAAATACTAGTGTACGAGAAGATGAAATGCAATATCCATCTGCCCAATTCCGACACTGACCTGTTTTCAGACGTGCACAAGGGAACGAGGCAATGCATGGTACAATCTGGACGCGCCACGGCCTTGTCCCGCTCCATGATACAACCAGCTAGTTAGCAGAAACGTCAAATAGAGGAATGAGAACCTATGAGGAGAACTATGCAGGTGATATCAGGGAAACTTCACATGGAAGGGCCCCTCAAGCGGCCCAAGCCACCAGCGATGCCTGAACTAACAGCCGATCTCCGCGCCAGAATGGCGTGCGTCGGATACAAGGCCAAACAAGTTCGAGTTCGGCTGCGAGAAGGGCTCAGAATGCCCGGAGTACATAAGCCGAGGTCAATCGTCAAGGTGCGTTGGCACCGGCGGCTTTTTTCTTCTTTTGTTTTACTTGCCTAACGATTCAGACGCAGCCAGTATCAGTCATTCTAATTCTACCTGAGTTCGAACTAGAGACCACCAGTAGTAAGCGGATGTACCTTGAATGCTCACGATTGGGCACGCACCTGCTAGAGCGATCGAGATGCACTAATGTTACGGTGACCAACGACAACTGCACGTATACACAACAAGTCCGTTACCTTAACTGATGAAAAACTGATGTACGGTACTCCCACGTATAGCCAGCAGGTATTTCTCTTTTCCATTGGCTTTCGCGTCGACCACGTAATTCACATCAAGAGATTGACGCAGCGCCCCGAGCCACATAACTGACGCAATCAGCACATGAAGCTCATTCTTGAGTACAGAGTCCTGCTTGTATCAAATTTGTATATGATGATTATGGAATGGCGCTGAGACTCTCATTGAATAAATTATATCAAAATGAACCTCGACCCAACGGACGGTGATCATGACGCTTGCAAGAGATTCGCAACACAGAAACCTGTACATCTTATTGCGCAGGTAGATAAATTCTGGAAAAACCTGTAACTCCATGATATACTGTCGAGCTCAAGCTTTCATTTAGCAGCAGGCTTCTCAATGTCCACCCCTACTACTAGTACACATTATGCATGCGCTGCTGGTCATGGCTTGAATATACATTGCATCGTCAAGGCAAAGACCGCGACCACCTCACGTTGTATTATCCAAACCAGCATCCACAGCAGATACCATGACGTCGAATTTTCATCGACTTAGCTTTATCTAGCACAGTTGACCAGACTTGACTCATCTTGTCGTACCACTGCAACCGTGTGTGCATCTCATTCGTGTTTTCGTTCGAAACATGCCTTCAGAATCCAGAGTTCCAAGACTAATTAGAATCAAGCTGCACTTGTTGACTGCGGGACAGGAAACATCAACAAGCAGGACACTAGACGTATGTGCATGTTTCGACCTAAAGGTGATTGGAACCGCAGCCATAGACCGTGATACTATTAAGAAAAGAATAGAAAAAACCGGTATATTCGAACACGGAGCGGATGTCGATCCAATCGACTCTACCACATGGGACATAGGCGAGGATAGCTGGGAAAGTGACACAGACGGCGGCCTGGAGCCCATAGACATAGATGACGTCAGTTTCATCCTTATGGATTATCTCAAAGAAGGAGTGCGTTATTTCCTATCCATTTTCTTCCAGGTTCAGTACAGCACTGTAGCTATTTCACGGTCCTGCCAATCACAACTACGAACTTCACACCTGCTGCGGACACTTGATAGTCCGCAGCGATTGCAAACGTTTGACGGTATGATGTATATTAGTCGCTTCTATTAAGTTTCCAGATTTGTCTTGTTCAGAGCGCACCCGACCAGTCAATCCTCAAACACAAATTAAATCAAGTAGGGCGAGTACACGAGCTTCATGTCACCCTTGGTTTCTTAAAACTCGGGAAAGGGAGAAGACGAGGCTCCAAGCATGGAGATCTCGACTACGAAAGAGGGGACAGTTCCGGAGAACCGAACTCCGCGGGCCAGCACGATTCCGACTACGAGACGGAACCCGGAACCCAGACGAAAATAACCAAGTCGGGCAGTACAAAGGGATCCGGAACACTAACTGACTCACAGAAGAAAGCGGTGGACAGATGTCACAAACAGTTCGTGATGCGCTTGCCAGGTGAGCGTACAAATCCAATATATGCCTCAGTTTTTCAGCCCAACTTGAAATACATACATATCATAGAGTGTTATATTATATAAGGAGGACACGTACAGACGTCATCATATCGTCAAACCAGTCTTCGTATATCATACCACGTTAGTCCATAATGCACGGCCCAACATATGCATCATCGCTAAAATACAGCCACCAGGTCCTTTTCAATCAAGTCTGGCTAACGAGCCCATGATGTCCATAGCCGCGGAATAAAAAAAAGCTCAAGGTCAGCTTGTTATTTTACGATCGATTATGATGACTTATGACACGTGCATAATGAATTATGATAAAGGACGAACTGTTCATATTCAACAGTGACATGGTAGTCCATACATAATCGATTATGCACATTCTCCGGCTATCATAATCTCCTTCATAATCGACTATGTATGATTTCCAGTTGAACGAAGCATACATAATCGATTATGGCTGATTATGCACTTTCATAATCGATTATGTACAATGTTTCAACTTGCCATGCTTATCGTGCTCCGTCACCGTACGTTAAGAGGTATGATTAAGTGCCACTCCGTCCTAAGTAAGTCACCAAGTCCACAAGCATCGATCAACATGCAGTAGGACAGGACATGGGAACTGTTCTGGCTACACATGCATCGCTGAAAATAAGCGGTGTAGCGTACCGGAACTCTCTGCTACCACGGCACTGGGTTGCAATGCGCGACAAGGATATATGTTGTAGTATCAACCGAGAAGAGCGCTTGACACCGCAAACCGTTATCGACTGCCGACAAAGGTTTCGAGAAAAAGGCGTTATCGCGGCAACGAACTCCAAGGAGACCGAACCCAGGCTAACATACGAAACAGCGTTGGTGTGATTCGTGTTCGCATCGAAAGATTACTCATGTATTGACGATATGACGTGCCCACACCACATAAACATGCAGAGACATTTCAATCTCCGCACGCAAGCGCTAGTTACTAACGCAACGAAGGATAAAACTGCGGCCAACGCAAACAGAAAGGGCCAGAAAAAAGAGAAAGGGGCAAAGAAAGATATCCCTCCGGTGCCCCAAAGAGCTCCCGTAGATAAAAGCGCGATTGCAAAGTCAGGACTTCCCTTTGAGTGGGACGGCTACTACAACGAGAAGTTCAGAGAGTCGACCGAAGAATGGATAGATACGTACTGTTTCGAAGTGCTAAGCGCGCTTATCAAAGACACACCATTTCCCGTACCCATGCCCGTCCTGATCGAAATGGAGGTGCTTTTCAACTGTGTCTTGGTTTTGAAGGCGTTCTCGAGCACTTCCACTCGTACTGGAAGCCATGTATATTCACCAGACAACAAGCCTCATTGTCTGGCATTGGAATAAATTGCGATACAGAAATACAGCCTGCCGAGCACAGTCGTTGTACATGCAGAAACAGGCACTGATCAGCCTAGATGACATGAAAAAGTGCGTGGAATCGACGATGCCCGACGATGTCAGCCTCCTGTACTCAAAAGCAACTAAGGAGGACTGGAACAAGTTCGCACAGCAACGAGTGCGTAGAGTTCTCCTTCCTGTATATGTGTGCTGCCACATAGAATTTATTGAGTATGATTTACATGTGCAGGAGAGCTTGTTACAAGAAACAACCGCGATCAACCTCCCCAACGATGATCAGGCAGAACAAGGAGCGACAGAAAAAGGCACCAAGATTCAGGTAAGGCCCAAATCCATGAGCGAGTGCCCTACCGTCAACCGATCTAGCCCTGTACTCAGCTTCTACAATTATGCAGGCTGTGGCATCCACGTCCAAGGCGGCTGTGCAGGTACCTGCGGAGGAGGCTAAGCAGACCCCCGCCCCCCCCTTCACCACTACCCCGGCGTCAGGGCAAGCAGAACCCGCACAGAAGCCCACCAAGACCAAGGCCCCCTCCACTCCAGCAGAAGGCAACGCAGAAGCGGCGGAGAAGCCCGCGAAACAGTGCCCCCCCCAAGGCGATCGCCGCAGCAAGCGGCACCGCACGCTAAAAAGGATTGCCGGGGGGGACGATTAGGGACCAATGCAGCAGTTTCCTGTGGCAGGGATACAGACGGGTATCCCTGCCACACATTCAAGTAAGCCAGATGCGGGAGGGAGTAGGGTCTCCTCCCAAGCTAATGAACCGCTACTGGCGCGGTGATGGGGGCTGCTCCCATGGGTTGGGAAGCTGTCCCCCAAAAATTGAGCAATAGGGGTATGATGTGTGGCGCGTAGGATTGTAAATCGCGCATTACTGCTATGACTGTGCGGTGGGGTGAATATTGTGCATGCTGTAACGCATGCAAAATATACAAAAACAAATTGCCATGGAATCATAATCAATTATGCAGCACATTTCGCGATGATAATCATTACATAATTGTATCATAATGTGTACATAATCAGCGTGAACTGGTTCATAATCAGTGATTATGATTGATTATGAGCACCAAGTCGATCATAATCTAGCGATTCACAGTGCATAAACGTTAACATAATCATTGATAATCTGATTATGTACGAGGATGACGCAATTGAACGTGATTATGATAGCGATTGATAATCGACTATGAATCGATCATCGACACATATACGGTACATAATCGTGCATAATCAATTCATAATGGACAAATTTGATGGTCCAATGAACATCCATAATACCATAAACATATCATAAAATCGGTCATAATCATACATAATCGATCATAGTGAATGCATAATCGCATCCACGTGTCTGATTATGAATGATTATGAAATTTCACTTTTTCAGCCATTTTACATAATCAATCATAATCGTACATAATCATATGTACGATTATGTACGATTATGCACAAACATAACTTCATAATCATTCATAATCGGAACATAATATTTGACTGATTATGAACGATTATGTATGATTATGTAAAATGACTGAAAAAGTGAAATTTCATAATATCATAATATCATAAATTATGAATGATTATGATAGTGATTATTACAATGCACATTTCTGCCTGTGACTAGTACCAGTAGAACCCTGTCCCCCCCCACGCAAGACGCACGTAATTGGAAGAACAATTGTAGCCGTGCAAGCTCTGTATAACTTAGCACGACGAGATGATAAGTGGGTAGATGTGTACAAAGAGTGCAATTGCAACGAGTCTTGCTATGATAGAGTGTGGAGATATTGTGAACTCACAGTTTATCAGGGGTTTAACTTTGATGACAGAACGTTCTCATCATTCTTGGCAGTTGAAACGAAAGGGAGTGTAGGCAGGTCACTGGCAAGTGCTATTGCCACTGTCCGAATACCCAGTGACCATGATATGAATGAGTACCCTAGCACGTACGTAGCACTGGGTATACCAACGGTGATTGACCACTGTATCAGGATAGAGTGGAGACACCCCATACAGGACATCGATGTGTGTGTTACCAAACATGCCGTGTGCTGCAGACTTGATGGAAAGCTTGCCATTGTGGGTGGACATCCCCTATGGTACGTGAAGGCCCCTGAAGAAGTTGACTGGTCCAATGAGGGTGGCCTGATTAATCTTGACTTGCTGACCAGACCATACATAGTGCTTAAGCCAGCGAATCCCAAGCAGACAGGCACCGCCACATCCTTGTGGGCTCTTATCCTATTCGCTAGCTCTGCACTTGGACTGTTTTATTTTAATAACATAACATCACCTAGTGAACACACCCCCTGTGATGATGACCAGTAATCACTTGACTGAATGGTTTACTTGCTGACACGCTTTCTTTCATTTCCTTGTTATTAATTTTCTTTCTATTTACAAATTTCTAATTACAAATTTCACCAACAGAAAATGGTCATCCAATAAAGCACGTGCTGTGGCTGTGGTATAACAAAAAAGCACCTTTCCTGAGTTGTTGAATAGTGCTTTTTCAAATGCGCTTATGAATGCAGACTTTCTATCGTTGATGCAGGGGGCCACTTCCAACACTTTCAGTCGTCCGGGTAATAAACTGGAGATGATGAGAACGCCATAGAACAGTATAGGCAACAACAACGACTAAATGACTGCTTCACGGCATTACCTGATCCATTTATTTATATTCTTCCACAATTGCAAGTACAGTCAAGCTTGCTTCTCACTCACATCCTATTGTGCATGTAGGGTCAAACCTTAACACGACCAGGATCTCACAAGGCAAAGGCAGAAGATAAGCTGACAAGACCAAATACTGTATGCATACGTGTGAGATGGAAGCTACCTAAATATGAGCCAAGTAGTACATATGTGCTAGTCATGGTTCTGCTCTAGATTTACTCGCTGTAACCACGATGAACAAATGATCAATCACCCTGCATGTGAAGTGATACAATGCTTGGATATCGAATCTTATAAAAAGACAGTCAACATGAGACGCATCACCTGAACATAGCCGGTCATGGCACCAAGCAACCCCAGCCATCAACCACGGCGCAATTGCAAGCACCTGTAGTGTTCAACGCACCAGCTCTCTTACCTTTCCTTTCAACGAGTCCATACACAAGCCATATACAGCAATCAATAGCCATCGGAACATTGTGTTTGAGTGGCCACAGGGGCCTCGGGGGGTCCGGTGGAGGCCCTCCCAAGTCCCAA
>JAULKQ010008170.1:0-13472 GCA_032356285.1 Smithsoniella earleae | reverse complement strand
CTCTTTCAACGTTCTGTCAGTTGACACACCAACGTTATAACTCGGCCAGAAGCATTGTCAACCGGAGAATCTGAGTTGCAGCGAACTCGACAACTCGTCTTCTCTATAACTCAGTCGCAGACCGCTGAAGTTAGGGGTATGAGTTAAATTGAAATAACTGTAGTTACCGCAACTGCCACATGGAAGACTATTAGTTGCTATCAGTACCCTGCTTGACATTGTGATCATTTCTACCTTGAGAAATCGTAACAAAATACCATTTGGCTGACCATGGAGAGATGTTGTGCCCTATTATTTGCAGTATATTATTCAATTAGGATACATTGTGTGGTACAGATTGAGCATTACATACATTGAGATGCTGAGGGTTGATAGTCGTCTTTATGAGTGGTTACCAGGAAAGTAGCCCTACTCATTCATGGGCTGTGGTTCAGGTATGCTTCAAATCCCTAATCACGGAGCTGTTATGGTGATGGAAGGGTAGTTCTGCTACTCTTGGTTTACTATGGTGACTGACCATTGCAATTATAGCACTGTATTCGCTATAAAGAACGCTTACAGATTTACAGTTGAATCTTATTCACCTTCGGAAGTACACTTGCTACGCCGACAGCCAACATGTTATACACCGTGGAACAGTGGATGAATGTTCCACAAGCCATCCCAAATTTGACTCTCGTATCGCGCACACTTATTTCTCGCTTGAGTTGGCACAAAACCACAATGCTCATGAATATAGCGCGGTGACTTAATGACATGCCACTTCGTGGTGGATGGGAAGAGTTCGCCATACCTGAAAAGCGTCCGGTGCAAGGGTCATCCCTCTAGAACCTGGCCTCAACACCCCATCAGCGCTCGTGTACCACTCGCGGATATCTACGTTGACCCTGTGTTTGTAATCCTTGATGGTCATTCGCGTTGGGCGTCGTTCAGACAACTTATGAACGAAGTCTAAATCCTTATTGAGCAACGCGGCCTCTGCATCGGGTAAACCAGCTGCAAGTGCCGCCCATTCTGATAGATCTAACATAAGTCCTTTCTTTGTTGCAGCGTAGATGCCATCTTTCTACAGCGGGAAAAACAGTAATATGGTGATAGTCATTGGTGATTGAGACAGGCACCTTTGCCGTAAAAATGAAGCAGCAATCGGAGGTGTAACTATTTTCTAGACTCCACACCTCATAGAATACTCGAAAGTCGACGTAAGTTGTCCCCTTGTAGTCCTTAACGGCGCAGCGTTGTGTCCCATCCCCATTAAGACCAACTCCGACAGATGCAGAGAGCCTCGCAGTTTTATTTGGCCCAGATTCTGTGTCAGGGCCTTTTCGCTTGCATACGCTAGGTATTTTGGCTTGTGAGACGATGAAGTTCTCTATGTGAGCCTGGATACCACATCTCTCTCACAATTGTTCCTGTACGTGGTGATGGAACAAGCAATAGCCAGGAAATGAAGTTCAAGGGTTTCACCTAAGAATCACTGATCGAGTACTCACAACAGAAAGGTAGAAGGCTGTATATCAACACCAAGGAGCAATTACTTGCACGTGTTATGCGCATTTATGAACATAACATACAGTGTGTCTATGAAATGCTCATGTTCCAAAAGTATTAAGGGAAGATTGCCTGTATAGCCTCATCATACTCTGCGATGTCAATTTTAAAATGCGCTGACAATTGTTCTTTGAGAGTCTCTTCTGTCTCTACTTCTAGATCCGCTTTCTTGAGAATAACATCCAGGTATTCTAAAATATCACTCTTGCTCATTTCGGTCCCTTATTTATCTCCGATGCAGCTGACGGTGGACTTCAAACAGAAACGAGAGGCGAAGATGGTCGTACACCTTATGACTTTAAAAAAAAAACGAGGCTAGCTTATTAGCTTCAGTTTTCAGAAAGAATTGTGACAAACACATTCTAGAGAGTCTCGTGTTATAAACCTCACCCATGGTGAATTAAATGTTGTTGAATTGCGCTGATACAGACAAACATTCTGCGTGTGAATTATGCATAAACGCCTTACATAAACATCTTATAGACAGATAATGACAAGACTCAATTTCACAGCGGGTACCCTGTGCATTATGCCTTACAAATTTTGAGCGATGCAGATCTCGTTGGGGCACATAAATAAGGCCAGTCCTTGAGGACATGGGCACAGTATACCACACTGCAGCATACTGTCTTCTATTGACCGGATAAGTGATTTTTTTGAAGTATGTTCCTGCATTACATCGTCTAAGGGAAATCCAGCAGTCGTCTGGCGCTAAGTGAATGGCACCTTACCTCCAAGAGTTAAGAGTAAGAGTATGCATCGGATTTCACAATCGCCAACCAGCACACGAGCAGTCTCCAACGACTGCTTGATTTGGGGGGATGCATGCCATGAATGGTTTGCGAGTAGGAGACTGGGTCGAGTACAGATGAAAGCGACACAATTGCTCATTTACAGTGCCCGAAATCTATAGTTTAAAATTCTCGAAACGACGAACGATCCGACAACTCTCGTCCAACTTATTCGCAGTTGTTGCAAGGCAGCTTTGTGACGAAATTGTTAAACTCGTTCTCACCAGGGCTCAGAGTAGAAGTAACATATGTGCTTAAAGTGGAGTTTCCTTCTATTCCTTGCCCTTGTTTTCTCTTTAGAAGTAATTGGCACTGTTGCTGATGGAGCTAATAAGCACGTAGCACATGAACCGTCACCAGTGAGTCCTCCCTCCGGAAAAGAACATAATGCACTTTTATGAATAAGGCTAATGATCACTTAAAGATGATTGCAGGAACTTCCCGACGCATCGCCTGGGAAGACAGCTAGTGATCTTCCAGTAGGTGGAGGGTCGATTAAACTTGACCACCTTGGGCCCACAGTTGGTACGCTCTTGCTTTGGGCTGCATAGCAAGAGGGTGTTTAGCAGGAAGTTCTCTGCGTATAACGAACATGTTCCGAATGCACACAGTTGGTGAAGACGGTGAACTCAAGCGAATTTCTAACTGGGATAACTTGTCAAAGGCCGAGCAAGAGGCCACTTGGCGACGTCTTCAGAAGCGTAATTGGGTAATATACGAACAATTATTTGTTGGGAGGTGTTCATTCTCGTGAGTTATGACGATAAAGTTGTGCACAGGAACGGCTGGAAGCACTGAGGACTAAGGGAAGTAACGCGGATGAGCATGATTCAACGCTAGAACCTGAAACAACAGCTTCTGATATGACCGACGAACGACTACATGCAGCAAAGGATCACTTCAAGAGCTTTCAAGAGAGTTTGAAAAAGTTGCGCAAACAAGCGGGCAAGATACCCGGCCTTGAAGAGATGGAGGAAATTTTGCAAGATCCTGAATACTCAGGTAAGCGCTTCCAGTATATGTGTACACAAGTCTTGGCTTGTACTTGCTTGGTATCGGTGACGTAGAGTCTCACTGACTCAACTTGTGCAGATCGTCCAGGTTTGGATCCGGTAAAACTAAGAGAACGTCTTGCTCAGCTACATGAACACACTGACAGAGTGCGTAAACGCTCACAATTTTCGCACACTGAGTTGTAAGTTTATGCTGGGGATCAGATGTAATTCATGTGTCTTGAAGCGGCTCGCGCACTGGATCCTCGTATTACTCTCCACAGTCACTGTCTCCACGGTAAATCAGTCTCCACGGTAAATCTTCAAAGGCGTTTTCTGCGTTCGGTACAAATGTGAGTGTGGTCATTTTATAGATTTATTCGCTGCACCATTAGTGTCTTGTCATTCTGAGTAGAGATTGGTGTACAGAAAGTAATCTCGCGCCAGCAATCACAGCTTACAAAGATTTTAGCTGTGTATAACATAATGGAAGGCGATAGTGTAGATTTGCGAGTGTTGCGAATAGGTGCTGTGGACATAGTGGTAGTTGCCCTTACATTGTTTCTTCTTGTTTGGAAGATTCCCAGAGCGATCAGACGCCACATGCTCAAGCGCCAGAAGAACTCTTAAGTCTTTTCGCACAGCGTCGATCAAGGTTTACTGTGCGAGGAGCGACTGCAAGCCATAGTTACAGCACGGCTAGGATTCTCTTCTCTCAGCGTGAACTTGATGTTACGTGGCCGCATCAATGCCCAACCTTTTGAAATAAACAAAGATATCTGAGTTGCCGGATGGGTATTCATATTCGTTTGTTCTGTCGCCGTGACAACACCGACTAATTTTCGTGCACATGGTGACCCAATCCCTGTCCACCTCGCAACAGCGCGAAAATCTTAGAGTCAGCTTGAAGGTTGCTTCGGAGTCATCCATCTGTGCCGTTGGGTCGCACTTACCACCTTTCACGTACACTCTTTTTGAATGGGCAGCACCGAAAACTGTCGATGAAAACCCATTGTGGCTATCTTCGCACAGCACCGTCACTCTGTTAAAGTTCTAGGAGATTTGGGCAAGTCAACAGGCTACGAGATTCGAGAAATGGTCCCAGAGCCCTGTAGCGATGAATCAGATGATGAACCTCGCACCAGAGATGCACAGCCTTCCTGCACGTTGCAACAGAAGTGTTCCCTGAAAATAGCAGCTTTACAAGCATGCAGTGGTTGGCAGTTAGGAGAGCATGCAGCAGGGACCTTTACCACTGCGCAAAGCACCCGCAGTATCGAATTCAGGCCGGCTTCGAAGCTTACCAGACAGGACATGAATGCGCGATTGCAATATACAGTCAGAGAGTTGCGTAAACAAGCAGCTGTAATGAAGTGTAGATACATCTCACAGAAGCAGAGTGAGCCGTTTTGCAAAGCTCTTGTAGCTACGAACGCAGTAAGCTCCTGGCTGAGTTCACGTCCAGATGACCCTTCACTTGATGCCTTTCTTGCCCAAAATAACTGGGTAAGTAATTGCGCCATTTCTAAATATCACTGGGCTCAGGCGTTCAGAGTTTTGCCCCTCACTGTGGCACCATTACAGCCCGGGGAAGCTCGTTCAGCACCGTCTACAGAACAAGTTGACGCGGTGTTCAGATCTCTAGATCCCGAGACTCCTGCTTCATCATCCCAGGTAGCGGAGGTATGGATTCAAGCCGCAGTGCAAACGTTGGGCAGCCCCGAGGCTTGCCAGGCGCAAACGTGGTGCAAGCCATGCATTGAATCTAGCACTAACAGGAAACCGCCAACGAGCGTACTTCAACCCGAATGCAGCGTGCATGCGTGCCGTTTTGCAGCCGCGCTGCACTGTGCGAACGCATGTGTGGCTAAGGGTGGTACAGACGAACTGCCCCGTAGCTCTGACCTACTCCAGGCAGCGCTACGAGTGGCGTGGGGAGAACTTACTGAAATCCCCGGTGACGAATTGCCCGGCGCGTTACAGCTTGTGCTCTCAGACAGCGCTTATGGTACGCAGCATGCATATACCACTCAAGCAACTAGAATTAGGGGTGAAATATATGGAACCGTATGACGGCAACAGCATACATGCAGGTGACCCCGCTAGCCATCATCCCTTGACACCGCTGACAAAGCTACTGGTAACGGCGAGAGCGCGTACGGGCGCGTGTCAGGCCGCTTTAGCGGCGGCTACAAATCGCCTGTCCCTCAGTGATACGAAAGCAGATAACGAGGGACCTAGTGTGGTTACAGGAGGCACAGAAGAAGCCCTGGCGCTAGCAGCGGTGGCGGCGCGCGCGCCCGCGCTGCTGCCGGTGCTGCTGGCTACAGGCCCATCGGCGACCTTTACCCATTTATTCCGCCTTGCGGCGGCTCAGGCTGCTGACTCAGCACTGTGGGCGACGCTGTGCTGTACACTGAGCGCGCTGGTTGGCCCTGGTGGCCACGTTTCGGGGTCTCCCGCGATTCGATGCTGGTCGCGGCTCGTCAACCAGACCGCGCGTCGAGGAGGCTTTGCGTCGCACACGGCCGTCACCTGCGCCGCCGAGTGCACCTCAGCCATCCTGCGGACGGGCACCGCGTCTCCCGGGGACGTCGTCACCGCCGCCGTCGTTCCCCTCCTCTCAGCCAGACAAGCAGGTGCTATACACGGGGCACTCGCATGCATGACAGCGGCCGCGGCCGCCGCGGGTGGCTACAAGGGGCTTCTGCGTTCGTTAGGCATGGACAGGTCAATTGTTCTCTTCAACGCAATGATTGGGTGTACGCGAATCAAATGGGACTGGGCGCGCCGCGGCGTCCGCGGTTCCACTGACGCCACACCAAGCCACGACTCCCGCCTCGATCCGGATTTTCTGAGCGGACTCTCTCAAGTTGCTTCCGAACTAGACAACTTTCTCGGCACTCTTGAAGTTGACGCGGAGATACTTGCCTCGTCCTGCGAAGAAACGCGGGAACTATACAACACGCTAGACCAGCTGTTACCAATCACGAGCGAGGGAGCGTTCGCACAAGGGCCCTTTGCCCAACACCCTCGTAGCCACTCAGATCTTCTCGCATTCCGCTGCGCAAATCGCCTACATGCCGCGTCACTGCGGAGCCACGTTCGCGGCCAATGCACCCGCAGACTGTACAACAAAGTAGCGTCAAGCTTAACCAGCAGTCCAAAATATACGAGAAACTTCGAGAACATTCCCGGTCACTTCTACCACGTGTTTGAGTCGTCGCTACATTCTGAAGCCCCAAAAGACAGCGACTGGATTCGAGAGATGGCTACAAGTGTTTTCGAGCTCCTGTCGATTCCTTGCTCGTTCTCGAACATTCCCGGACAGCCTTGCGCCCCGACGGCTCCACCTCAGGCCACCGCGCGTCTGTGCCGTGTTTCTGCGCTTTGTACAGCGACTTTGGCTCTGATGCTTCCAGAATATTCCACCAGCGAGTGCCCTCAACTGTATCAAGCCTTACGGTACATGACACGCCGCTTGGGCGTATTTGATCTTGCCGTGACATCGGGATCGTCGAATTTTGCAGGTGCGTGTTTTGGCTGATGTTGAATGACTTTGTTCAGCGCCGAATCCGAAAAGTGGAGGTTTCGTTTAGCGGGGGATTGTTTTCGTTGTAACCGATTCTGTTTTTAAAACGTCCGAAGTACGGTTTTGTAGTGCGGGACATGCTGAAACTTACATGGTTAACCGCGCCCGCGCCTTCAGTCAGCCTTCGACACTTTTGGTAATTCCGCAATTTTGGCGCTTTGTTCGCTATGAATATGTTTCATGCAGGCGTATCAGATGCGATATCACCAGTTGCGGCGGCGGCGGCGGCCGTCATCGCGCTAGCGCGGCGCGCGCCCGCGCTGCGATCCTGCCTCGCCGCGCTTTCGCCGAACCGCTTGTCAGAAGGCACGGATTGGCCTGCCGCATGGTTAAACAACGCCGCCGTGGCCGCGGGGTCTCGCGCAGTCACTTCGGCGCTACGGGTACTAGGCGGACTGTGTATCACCACAGTCAAGGCGTCTGATCGAAAGAACAATCTAGAAGATTCGAATCGCGCCAACGGCCGCTTCACCTTACTCGCCTCGGCGATCCGCGTACTGTGCGACGCGAGCTCGAAGGTCGCCGCGACGCAAGCAGGCCACGCCGTCGATTTCAGCGCAGTTCGCACCTGTCTTTCGAAGCTTCTGGAATATTTCCAAAGCGACTTAGAATCTGCCGACGACTACCGTAGTCAAGGTGGACTGGTTATCAGGGTTCGATGCCTCGAGGCCGTCGTAGCATGTCTGGAGCGAGTGTGTAGCGTAGTTGATTGCGATAGTGCGATAGGAGACTTCCAGAACGTTCTTTCGAAGCTTCGAGGCGGCGGCAAGGACGCCGGCGTGTTTGACGGGTGAAGTGTAAATGAATTACATTGAAAGAACTACAGTGGTACAGAACGACAACAGTGGCCACAGGTGCGCGCCGCTCAGGTCCGCGCGGGCGCCGACAAGCACCAGATCGCCGAACGGCGATCGTCTTTGCGCTTGGTATCTGCCACGTCACCACAGAAGGCCAAAACGGGGTATTTTGGGTTCCACACGAGACCAAGCAACCCTATGCCCTTTCCGGGCCCGACGGCGTCAACCCTGCATGCAATATGTACGTCACAGATTCAAATTTCCCACGAATGAAACGAAAAAATAACAAATAAATTACTCAAATAAATTATGTTAATTAATACATTAACATAACCACACCTTCGACATGCCCTATCCAGAATCGGCGTATTTTGGCAACCAGTGTTGAATGATAAATCATGATTGAGGTCAAAAATCAAATTAATCCAGAACGGATTTTCGATTCCTAACAATCAGTCCCCGTGCCTCCCATTGTCCTAGTATCCAACGCAAACAAATTTCAAGTATGCTAGTAAAAGCACTGCTTGACGATATTCACGATGAACGCCGGGGCGAAAAAAGTTTTTGCTGCCCCGCCCCATGGAAGCTTCTGTCGCAGGTATGGCTACGTTACGATACGACTCCGGTTCGACGCACCGATGGTAGCGCAGCGGGCCGTAGACGCCTTCGTCGGGGTCCAATGCGGCGTTGTCGATGGCGGAAAACTGCGCCATGCCGCCGCTGAGCGTGCTCTCGAATGCTAGGAAGCGCCCGTCGAAGCTCCAGGACAGGTCGTGGACGGCCCTGTCAGCAATGGTGATGCTTTTGACCACCGCCATGGACCGCATGGCCCACAGTGACACTGTCGCGTCGCTACTGCCCGCCGCCAGCAGCGGCTCGCCGCGCGCGGACGTCTGCGCGACGCTAATGCACGGCGCCGTGTGAGCCACAAACTCCGCCTCCACTCTCAAATCCTCCTGCACAGGGAGCGCAGCTCAGTTCTCCGAGCCCAGTAGTTAATTGCGATAGCTCGCACCCCAAATTTCAGCAACCTTCCGGAATGCTCCCGGGCGCACCGTGAGAGCCTTGATCCCGCCGACGTTGTCTGACTGCCCGTACGCGGCCAGCACGCACGAATCGCAGTAGACCGCGTCGTTCAGCTGCCAGTCGTACTCGCACTCGACGACGACTTCAGACGACTTGGCGCCGCCGCTGCTGCTGCTCCGGCTGCTGAGTCGGCGGGTGTCTAGGAGGGACACCTGGCCCTGGGAGTTGGAAAACAGCAGCTTGTACCCTCCCGGGTGCCACACCAGCGCCGCTACCTCCCCGTGGGCACGCAGAGCTGACTTCTTTGGATCCGACCTCGACGCTGCACAAGTATTCAAAGTACGTGACGGGTGCACGATGACCGGGAGGTAGCGAATCACAGGCAAGAGTTAAAATATTCTCACAAGTATGTGTTCAAACTATAGGCTAATTGCTAGCCCTGCGTAGCGATTCAGGTTTACAGCTCCAGAATAACGGATTCAAAGCCTAGGGGACGATATCAGAACTGAAACTTCTGTTGCGACTGTGGGGGTAGATTATTTGCGCCGCAAAATAATTTAAGTCTTTCACTGTAAGACGCGATTTGGCGGGGAAAGTGACCATGATTCATAGCTTGAACACGACTGTGAGGTTGCACTGCGAGTGCTCTCTTCGCTGTCAAATATCAAAAAAATCTCAGCTCCGTAGTCAAGAGTACTTGATGGAGTGTTACTCCTTAATTTTCTCTATGATAAGCATGCTTACTATTAAATATGTCTGTTTGTACACTGCGCGAGACTGCTCGTATGAAGGGCGCACATGATCTCGTCCTCACGTCACAGTAACGTAGATGGGATTCAAACGGATCATTGGCATCTCTTGTGGCGGCTACGAAAACATTGGGGCGCTCCGGGTTCGCAGCAACTTTTTCAACTCGGCTGGTACTGGAAGTTGAGTCTTGCACCCAGCTTGCTGCTCTCAAGTCGGGGGGGAAAGTGCTCAACGAACCATCGCTAGCACCTGCAAGTATTCATACGATGCTTATACGAAATTGAGCAACCACCCCCGTTTTGGTTTGGTTTGTCAAGCTTCGTGCTCCCAGAGTCTGGCGTTTGTCAACTCACAAAGAACATACACGAACAATGACAAAACGCGTCAACAAAAAACTGAGGTACATCCAATTGTTATTCTACATAAAGGAGCATAGGCTACCTGCACAATTGTGTCGACATCAAAGAGAGCGTGCCTGCAATAAGTTGAGATCCGTCTGAAAGCCACTTAACGCACGTGTACTGGGTACTTTTGCTGTACAATGAAGTAAGCTCGTAGTTTTCAAGCTCTTGAATTTTATGTATTTCTTGTGGCTTGTTACCACTGAGACCAGTCAACATGGCTACCCTCTAGCAGAAGTTGAGACACAGACCAAAATACTGACCTGAGAGCCTGAACGCACGCAAACAGAGTGTGAATATACTATACATGCTTATTATACATACACCTATCCAGCATGAGGCTGATACTCCTCACATTTCAGCTTGAGTGTCCACATTGTCGGATGAGACCAGAAAGCCACAGCAGCAAATATACACCGTATAGCATGTTGTCTCGAACAGATGTCTTAATTTCCAACTACTCAGCATGTTCAACTGCGCAACAATGATGTTCAAGCTCAATTCAGCTGGTTCTCTGATTAAACCCATTTTAAAAACGGTACACGCCACAGTAACATTCTAAAATTTAAGCACTTAGTAGCCCGCTGCTGCAGCGAACCGAGAATTTTCCCCAAGCGAAACTCACAAATATTCCAGGTTCCCCGTTAAGCACTGCAATGTATTCCGACTTGCCTTCACTACACACTCACTCCGCGAGTGCACAGTATCTCAACACATAGACAACGTTTCGAAAGGCTTTTTCGTTAGGGGAAACCTAGATAACCGTTAATATGATGTGGGACAGAGGCGAAGAGTGAGTCTCGCGAATTACAAAGTGAAAATGTGTTTCCTTTCTACATAGTCCAATCAGTTGCAAACAGTGAATATTTCATAACAAAATCCTTCAAATACACTAATTGGATCATCAAATCAACTACGGCAGCGCCAGAGATCACAAATTATGGTTTACATAGACTGCAAAAACGTTCATCAGCTCACTGACACAAACGCGAGGCACTTTCTCAGCAACCAACTCCTCCAGAAGAAGCTCCGGTAAACGGGGTTAGCTTCTGCAAAGCGCACTCCAGGCGAGCTGAGAGGTCGTCATGCCAAGCGTCGAACTGTGCAGCAGCTCGCGGCGAGCGGCATCTATCCCCTTTTCTATGCAAGCTCAAGCTTGAATACTTTGTAGAAACAGGAGATTGCACGTGGTGACCGGGTGCTTGCCAGGGGGGACACATAGTATCATCTACACAGGCTGGTAACCGCTCACACAACGGATTAGGTGGCCTTGGGGCACAAGGGGCTATTGCGAGGGGTGGGGCTGAGCATCTACCCCCACTGGGGCTGTGATATTGCTTCATAGATCGAACCTCATCCTGTAGAATCCAGAGACCAGTCAATCACTGAGGGCATCATTCTTCAAAGGCAGTTTCAAAGACAATAAAAGGAGGAGTACACATAAGTTCCACTCAATGATATTGTCGCCCGGTCCAAACCCCAGAATGGCATCTAATCAAACTGCCTCAGGATCTAGAGATCCAGCAGCAGGCATTGCACTGCATGCAGTTCATCCTTTGCCTACTTAGCAACTTCCACTGAACTGCATTGCCACTCTCCAGACTTCACCGCTGAAGCGTACAGGCAGACCCACTTTCATCCACACATACCCCAACTGCTCATCTTGCAAATCACGGCATGTGGACACGCTCTCCCACCACTAGGCAGTTGACAAGGCTGTCTAGCACAAGGCAGCCGTTGAAGACATGATGACTGTTCTACATTCAGGGTACCAAGAATCTGGCATATTTACCACAACAGCAATACCGAATGCTATACAGAGTACTTATGTTACGTGTTTGCATAATATCTGTGTTGCAATTGCCAGATGATATAAAACAGTGGCGGTAAGAAGAATATATGCCGTAACGGCCAGGAGCTTATAGAGTAAGGAGCAAGTGCCAATAAGCTCCACCTGTAGAAACTGTACTTGGACTTTTTCCGGATGACTGATTGAGTAACATACAGGAAGCTCTTTTCTGAAAATGAGCTCTCTAGTTCTGCAATGCTGAAGGTCCACAAATTTGCTTGAAGTATCATACCAATAATTTTAATGTCAGACCTCCACAACGTTCTGGAAAGCCTTTGAAACTAAACCAGCCTTCATACAACTCTTGTTTCCCAGTCAAACTTCCTATTCATGTAGAATCCTACATACTGCTCATGATGACGGTCGGTCTCGTGACCACTGTACTTTTTCAAAAGGCAGTGTTCCAAAACTGTTCCAAAACTGCTGGGGTGCACAAATAAACACACTGGCCAATTGCAAGCTGGCACGTAGCAGATGGCAAATTCAAAGCAGAGGGCTCTCCTTTGGCAAGTTTACCACGCTTCAGAATAGCCTGTTCTCGAACTCGCAAGGCTTCCTCACAAGAGCAAACTAGATGTTTAGCAAAAGCAACTTCGCGAAGATCATCGGTCTCAAGCCTAGAGGTTTCTTATGCAACAATGGACGCAAGTAGCAACTTGAAAGATCACTGTCACTTATTCAGCTGACTTGAGCTCTTGAGAAGCTTTTCGATGCCGAAGTTACCTCAAAAATATACCAGTGGCTCAACCAGCTGAGCAATAGAGTACTTTGATTTGCACCAAGCAGTGAATCACAGCGTGGTTACTGAAACTGTTTGATAGATCTCAAACAGAAAGGTATCAGAGATTGCGTAAGCTTCGGTGGCTAGTGTGGCCAGTATACTATAACAGAGGTTGTCAGCGCACCAACAGTGCTGACAGCTCTTCACCTTTTTCAAAAAGCTCACGTTTGAAGGCACCTGCTGCATCTCGGAGGGCACGTTCAAGCGCACAGCGGCGCCTAAACTCTTCATCTGCTGCCGCACGCAACCCTTCAACCTGCAGAGCGGGATCCAAAATCACAGGGACCAATTCCACGCCAATACGAAGCAAAAATCACATTGTTCATAGAAACGACAATGTTTCTGGGCTTGAGAACATGACAACCAATTCTGCTGCCCACTTGGATGTCTTTTTGACAAAACTCGTGTCTACTAACCACACATTGTAGTGACTCGCGCAGGCAAGATTTTCAAATCATTACAAAACAAGTTGACTTGGAGGAAAGTACTCGTGCACTGAAGCGTGCTCAGTTTGAGCTCACTCCGTCTGGAGGTGTGCCTCACAAGCTTGCGGTTTAGCTATAGCCAGATGACATGAAATTCTACACTCTGTTTCACCCTACTATAGCAAGTACACCAGACAGTAGAGTGGTACAGGTAGCGATGCAATGCACAGGGGATTCTCCCGAGGTACTGCAGAAGTGCTTGGGAGCAAACGTACTTCTTGAGCAAGCTCAGAGCGCCGCCGCTCTCTGCGGGCTTCTGCGCTGGACAGCTCATGCAACCTGTGGGTGATAGTCTCAATTTGCGAGTCCAGCTCACGCCGCAGGCCATCTTTGGCAGCAGCGGCAGCTGCTTCAGCAGCATCAAGCTTACGGTGCCATTCATCTTCGACTTCCTACAACCAAGCCACAGAAAAGCAGGGTGGTTAGGGGTCGCAACCAGTGACCCAGGAGGAATGTC
>JAULKQ010008159.1:0-13482 GCA_032356285.1 Smithsoniella earleae | reverse complement strand
CACATCCAGGTGCAACAAGTTTACCCTTGAAATGCAGAACAAGCTCCTTTTCAATTCCTGTGATATGTGCCAGGATTTGCTCGTCAAGCCGACCAATGCAGGTAGCAAGCATTTGAACTTCAATTTCAAGAGTGGTTTCTGGTGCTACTACACCACTATCTGGCACAAAAGCAAATGCGCTGCCACTTGTTGATTCATTTTTGCGAATTGAAAAACGCGCAGGGATCTTCCCCCTGTTTTCGAGTTGTACAGAGTACTGATAAAGAGTGTTGACATATGCGTTTCCTATGTCAAGGACATCGTATGAAAAGATGGCACATGGGCCCAACCCTTCACCAGAGAGAAATACTGGCTGTCTTTCTGATCGACCTTCAAGTTCAACATAACAAATCTCTGTGTACCTTCGAGCAAAGTCCGGTGAGAATTGAACAGTGACCTGTAGCACCAACAAATACAGCCGACCATGGGTAACTCCAGACTCTTGTGTGATCATTCTGTATGGAATTGGATGTGTACCTCAACCTGCGATCCAGGGTATACAAAATCACATAAGGGGAATGCGGACATAAAATTCGTCCTAAAAATGGCATTCGTTTCTTGCCACTCCCCATAACTGGAAGAATCATGGCCACTACCATTTCTGAAAGATTTATATGCTGCTTCTTCTTCTTGCTGTGTTGCAAACCGTTTCAGCGAAAACTTCACTTTCTTCTCTGTTTGATTAGCAACATGGAAGCACGCCTGTGATGTCTTTGTGACAAAAGTGCCCACAAATTTCACGTCACTTGGAAAGACTCGTGTGTCGGTTTCGGCTGATTTACCTGAGAGAGTAACTACGGATCTATCACCACTTTCGAAGGCTGCAATAAGGGACCCACTCAACACCCCTGGCTGAGATGGTGTAACAAAGCATTGCACCTGCAATGTTTCGTCAACATGAAGAAAAGCGTGTTGAGGGGTAACACTGAAAGGAGGAGCGGTGATGAGATCAAATCTGCCTGAACACTGCCCCACATTACGAATCAACACGGATTTTGATGACGTGCTTCTACACGGACAAGTATCACCAAAGTTAATCTCTTTTGGTAGGTCCAAAATAATTCGTGCGCCCACAGCATAGATGGGTACAACAAACTTTTCCCTTTCTGTGCAAACCAGCAGATCATGTGAATAGTCTTCGTTTGTTAGCGGTGAAAAAGTGATGACACAGGTGGCTTCCATCCCAGATGCTACTTTCGAGTTCTTTGACTTGAGCGTTGCTTGAAAAAATGGGGTGTCTGGGGATGTAACCTTCACTCTTCTAGCAACCTGTGCAGGACAGAATGATACTATCTTATCAGCACATATTCGCGTTCATATTGACTATTCTGTCGCACCATGTCTTGATTTCGCAGCAATAGAGTTGCAGTGTACTCTTTCTGTCCTTCATAATTAAGGAACATGATCTGGGAAGGTGTAGGTGCGAAAAGGGGAACATCCAGAGGAACAGCACACTTAAGATTTCGTGTCAGCTGTTCCATAGGGAAAAGCTCAACAATTCTAGTCTTCGATTTGACTGTGCCACCGCCGTAGGCGGGGTCAGGGCGACAGCTTGCTGAGAAGGCCTACAAGCTTCCATGTGTAAAATTCAAAGTCTTCAATCAATGGTTGGGACTGAATTAGACAAGACCTTAATCAGATCTGATTTGGCCGACTCGCATCCGTCTTTTCCGTAGTTTGCAGGAGGAAGGTCCTGCGAACTGCGCTCTCCCAGAAACGACATCTGAATAGCTTGGTAGATGTAGCAATCTAACCAGCGAAACACATGTGATTCGATTGATGAAATGAGAAACTTCAGTCACGACCGCTCTCGTGTCACTGTACACAATTTAAATTCTGCAACGTTTGCTACAGGCAAGCTCGCTGCAGGTTGTGGGAGACCTTCCTTATGTGCTAACACAAATTCGGAGATTTCATGTTGATATACCGGGTAAAGATAACCTTTTGTTGTAAGAAACAAGTTTTCGACCAGGTGGCATTCGTTCCCTTGCCAGTGTGCTCCATAACTTTTGCAGGTTGCTGTTAAAGCTGCAAACAATTCGCGGGCACTAAATGGATTCCATCGATCTTGTCGAAGCACAAGACTTTGGCGCCACGGGCCAACTTGGGTTGAGGGTTGTACGAAGCAAGAAATCTTTTTCGTTTCGTATTCGTCAATATCACATGGAATACGATAGACCTTTGATCTTGCGTTTGTAAGTAGAAGCTAGCTGCTCCTGTGCATACTACCTTTTTTCAACATATAAATTCAAATTTAAATACACGGACAGTCACTCTGTGAATGTAGAAACACGTTTACGAGCAGCCTTTCCCATCGGGTTTGGCTATAAATTTCTGTTCTTACAGTGGGCTGGAGTAGCAAACACAAAGTTCATGGGATGTTTCTTCCGTACATACCGTGTTTGTTTCAAACGAATCCCGCACTTGACGATTTCGTAGGGAGCACGTGCTGTGCAAGATGCGCCGCGGATGAGCCGAAGCCATAAAGGCACGTTGTGTCGGATGCGCGTGTAGAGTTGCGAGCGCACAGCACCCAAATCCACCACAATTGTTAGGCGTTGATCTTTGATGACATTGCCTTCCCAACGTGGAGCTTCTAGCTGGAGCCAATACTTATCGTTTCGTCGTGTGCATGATATATCGTCGAATTCGTGAATATTGCAGAGCAACTTGTAGGAGCTCACTCGTTTCACTTCAGGTCGGAAGTCCGTACATTTTTTAGTGATCTAGCGTGCAACTGCTTCATATATACAGAAAGCAGCAATCTCATCAGGCTCAGCTGCGACTGTGACAATACAAATTCATCACGGTAGTAGGTTTATGACAAAAACATCTGAATTGCATCGGGATATGCATTGTCAGACCGTTCTCAGGTGCAGGCGCTTTTCGGGATCCCTCACAGTGACGGATAGTGATGACGAAAATGCAGAGGGACCTCCACATTCTGGGCTCCCTCTTCATCACTTTCTCACTATAGACTGCTGGGTACCTAGGCTGCCTAGATGATGAGACACTTCAGTCAACTTGGCACCATAGCAGATGACACAGCTATGACCTCAAGATCTGTGTGCAGAGTGGCCTTCCTGGTAACAGCCTTGAGCCTTAGTTTGCATGAAGGCGATATATTCATTGTTAGGAAATGTACAGTACTCTGTCAGAGCAATTGGATCAGTCGCACTGGAAGGTCTCTCAGAACCCGAGGAGTCATCGGGGTTGCTTCTTGGCTGTGATGGAAGAGCACTGAAACACTGACATACCGCACTTCGATACCTTGTTGGAAAAGTGCCTAACCCATTCCGGTTTCATTGTTTGAAGATCTTACATTGTCGATTATGTAGTATACTTTTCAGTGGACCTCACATGCACTCTCAACAGGTTGTTACACCAAGTGCATTTGCATGATTCTTCTATCATTGGTTCTCTACTCTCTCTTGTGTCATTAATGATATAACAAACCGATTGGCAGAAGGAGTGGTCAAGAAGTTATGTCCAGCTCTCTGCACTATGCTATGAGTTTAGTACGACTGTACAATTGATTGTTCTCGCTTGAAGGTTGCTTAAAGAACTTGAAGGGAGGTACAGTTTGCATGCCAACAAGATCCTCAGGTCTTGCAAACGCATTTCCTGCGAATTGTCCACTCTATGCACATCAACTGCTTGGCAGCTACAGCAAATGTAAGTACTCTACTTTAAAAAGCATCTATCACAAGCAGGACATGTCACCAGCACTATGAGAGATAGAGATCCGCACTGCATGACGATTGGGTGTTCTGAAACAAGGCAATGGTACTTCAGTGTCCACATAGTATACACACGCCTTTCTTCAGTTGAGTATGTAGGAATCTGCAGATAGATTCCTTAAACTGACTGACAATGGCTTCAGGTATCTTTGTGAGGATTTTTGCCCCTCTCATTGTGGATGCACTGGTTTCTCAGTGCCTAGTCTGTGGACACAATTTATGCCAGTTCTATTTTGGCACATAGAGTATGGCTGCAGCAGCATGTCAAGACGAGGTATGGAAAAGAATGAGAATAATTACTTACTAAATTGATTGTAACATTCACGGTAGAGTCTCAAGTGTCATTACTATGCAACCGATCGTTATTCATTGTCGCTACATATATTAATGGATGAAGATTGTGCTTCTTTATGCTCAAGTTGTGAGTTTTCTCAGTTTGAGTACAGTCACCGAAACGCTGGCATCTTGCTATCAACAACTTCATCACTGAGAAGAATAATGTTTTTTAAAAATAAAGGATGTACAACTTCTGATGAATAACGGTACACAATGTAATATCGCAGGAAGAAGCACAATTCGGTACACTTGTAAGGGCTTGATTAGCATACTCGGAATGGAATGATTTTGAACAGAAACCAAATAGTCTATGCACGATACGGCTCTTGATGATGGAATCATGATGATGGAATCAAGGAGGCCGAAAAATTGTAGACTTTAGTGGGCTTTCAATGCTCGAAACAAATATACACAACGAGTTCGTGTTCCTCCTCGCTGTTCATCCGAGTACTGAATGCCGCGTCATCATTGACCGCAAGTGGGCTGAAGTTTTTTCCTAATCCAATTGTTTCTTCAATAATAAAGTTTTCGAAGACCAAAGAATTGTGGTTCCCGTTTCTTAACAGACATTGTTCGTGAATCCTGCATTTGTGTGTTTCTCTCAGATACTACGCTGGACATTGGGAAGTCAGTCAGCCGCAATTGCTGCGCAAAGAGTTGAATTCACTGCAAGTTCCCAAAACTATAGTGAATGACAATCATATATTACTAAGGTGTCTACTGCTTCAATCCACTTGCCGAGGTTCTTACCGAGCTTACATCAGAGTGACTCAATGAAGGTCGACTCCAAACCATCTCGATACAACCTGAAAGAAATTCAGCGGCTATCTCCATTCTACACAGGCGGAGCTATTTGTACTTCCAAAGATAGAGAAAGCTTACTTTGTGCTTGTGGTGATGAAGCGAAGGTGTGGACGGCTACAAAGCATGTACCACGAACGCTAATCGAAATTGTGACTACTGAACATACTCGATTCTCAGTTTTTGTACATGGCATGGAACAAGATGCATTTTGGAATCAACATCTCACTTCTTTTGTGCAGGTTGTCGAATTAAACTCGGGTAGAGTGCTGCATCGAATATCTGGTGACTTAGAACCCGTGACAGCGGCATCACTGCACCCTGGTGGAGAGATAGCTGCAATATCCTCTCGAAGTCTTGTTACAAAACTCTGGTGCATTAGAACAGGACGATGCATTCGGAGCTGGAAGGTGCCCTCATCTTGTCTTCCCAGGTTCGTCCGAACATAGCTTCATCTTAGGCGAACTATCATACTATACGCAGGCACACAAGTCTCCAGTTGCGGACAGTTCATTCCATCCATCGGGAGGATTCTTAGCTACTGCTTCGGTGGTAAGAGAAGTGCGCGTTTGGGACACAGACGCAGGCTACTGCACTCACTGCTTCAATCCCCACAGTGGTATTGTATTACGTGCACTATTCCACAGCAGCAAACCTATCCTCGCAACTTCCGGAGATGATGGATTGGTTAGCATCTATGACTTGGAGAAAAAGCGAGTTTCCACGAAAATGAACGGCCACATTAGTGCTGTTACAGCTTTATCATGGGCCAAGAAGGGGACGCTGTTACTTTCGGCGGGTAGAGACAAGGTAGTTTCAGTATGGGATTTTTCGAATGGCTCCAAGATCCGCACCATTGCTGTTCTTGATTCAATAGAGACGATAATTGTTCTTCCCGATAGTGTTGCTCATAGACTTGCAGCGAAAGACGGAGGTGCTGGAGGACCAGTAGTATTCGCTGCAGGAGGAGAATCAGGCGTGGTGAAATGCTGGAGTGCACTTACGGGCCGATGTGTTTTTAGTAGTTCTTCAGCAATGGGTGGGCCTAGCCATTCTGTTGTTGAGCTAATGCCATCTCCGCAGGAGGACCAAGTTCTGATAGTCTCTGCTGATTGCGTTTTAACGCCACTATCCATTACCAGGAAGAGTACTCATAGCCAACGCACACTTCTGGGTCATCTTGGAGAAGTCACAGCTTCAGCATTCTTACCTCAAAGAACTGCAGAGCCCTGTCCAAGTGAGGAAGATATTACTCTTCGAACAGGTCTTGTGGCTTTAGCTACACCTAGTGAGACCCTGTATATCATAGATTACAAAACTATGTCTTGTGTTAGGAGTATGCAGGGCCATACTGATGCAGTTCTTTCAGTGGCTGCAACTTGTTTGCAAGAACTGAACCAAACATGTTGGATTGCAACTGGCTCAAAGGATAACACAGTTAGGGTATGGGATACAGAGACTGGGGCTTGTGTTGCTGTTGGTGTGGGTCATATGGGGTCAGTAACTGCTGTAGGTTGGTTTTCTAAAGGGGCTCCGTCACTAGTTTCATCTGGGTCTGATAAGTTGCTTCAGGTCTGGGATCTATCACCAGTGGTTGAAAATGTTACTAATGGTGTTATTCCAGATACCCCAGTAATGATGACAGTCTCAGCTGCTGTTGCAGCACATGATAAAGAGGTTAACTGTGTCACTGTCTCTCCAAACAATGCTCTAGTATGCTCTGGGAGTGCAGATAGGTCAGCAAAACTTTGGAAGCTCCCAGCGCTCTCTGTTCCTATTTCACTACTAGGGCACAAGCGAGGTATATGGGACGCTCAGTTTGCTCCAGTTGATCAGGTGAGCTTGTCAAATGTGTGATGTTTTGAACTCTTGTCATGAACTGACTTCCATAAATTATGTAAGATTGAGTCAAGCTTGTTTACAGGCTGTCTTGACTTGCTCTGGAGACTCAACTGTACGCCTGTGGAATGTCAGAGATGGTGCTTGTATACGAACATTCTCAGGCCATGGGACGTCGGTTCTTCGAGCTAGGTTTGCTTTGTCTGGTACAGTTGTGGTGTCATCTGGTAGCAATGGACTGATCAAGATGTGGGATACATACACTGGCCAGTGCTCAAAAACTGTAGATGCACATGAAGGAAAGATCTGGGCTCTGGATGTGCTGCCATCATCGACTCACTCTATTTTGTCTGGGGCTGATAATGGTTCTGTTGCACTGTGGTCTGTTGCATCAACGCTGGAAGACGAGAGAATGCTTGCAAATAGCGTTCTTCAACAGCAGCAGGTTCTGTTTCTATGCACTCGTGTGTCTACAAGATGTATTCATGTGTGCACAAACAGCTGTGTCACAGAGGGTAGTGCATGCAGGAGCTTCAAAAAGCCATGAAGCTCAACCAACACTGCAAAGCTGCGAAGCTGGCAATTTCATTGCAGCAGCCAAACCAACTATTGGAAATCACACGTGTCATGCTCAAGTCCCAGTCTGAAAGAGTCGAAAGCCATACTGAGTATGTTGAACGTTTGAAGCCCCTGGCGAAAGCTTTCAATAAGGAAGAGCTGCACCGTGTAGTATCATACATCAGAGACTGGAATACGTCACCAAAACATTGCCTCTGTGCACAGGCAATGCTTGGTGCTATACTTTCCTCACGTCACCCCAAGGTACTGAGCTGGTCCATGTTTGCTGAAAATTTTGAGAAGACAAAGTTTTCATTAGGTTTGAAATTTCGACTCATGCAGGATTTGATGACAGAAGCATGTATCAAGGATGCGTCAGAAGCTCTGATATTGTACTCCACTCGACACTATGATCGAATGGATCGAATGCTGCAGTCCAGCTATGCACTAGATTACATTCTTAGTAGATTGCAAATATACTCCAATGCACATGTGTAACAATGCCCTGTGCATCAATTTTTAAGCACTACCTATGAACTGGGAAGAGAGGCTAAGTCAAAGTATTGCAGTCAATCCGTGTTTGCACACTATTCAAGTTTATATTCAGTTCAAGTTGACAATTGTCGAATGCCAACGTAACTCCAGGTACTCAAGCCAACTTTATTGGCTGTGTCACACATGCTGCCCAATCATGTCAATAGCCAGCAAAATGAACTTGGCTGCGAACAATCCAGCCCAACTTACTAGCAGCAACAATTTTCCATTCCGTGCCTGGAGTAAGTAAATGGTGTCCTTAAACCACCTGGTAGTGCCAACAGGTCAGGAATCATGTCATATAATGTGTTGAGATTGCACAGAAAACAAGTAATGCACTGAGCCATGAAGTTCATGTCAACTATTCCAGATGCTGCATGGAGTTGTTTTAGGTGCTTCAGAGCTGCAAACAACACGTGAAAAGGCTCCAGGTATTCTTGGCAACACCTCTCACTGTGGACATGTGTTCTGCATGTAGTGAAGATGTAAATCAAGCTATATGATACCTGGTTATCAGGTTTGCAGCCATCAACGTGTTCATGTACCTCTACAGGATTTGGATTCATAAGGAGCATCAGATCTTCTGCCCCTTGGATGACATCTGGGTGTTGGTGGTGGTGCTGAGTTGAGTAAATACCAAACCTGCCTCTGCCTGCCTGCTGCAGGGCAAGTGGCTCATGGAATTTTAAGCTGTCTGATCTCGCATAATTGAAGGTATGTGATTTGGATTGATTTGTAGAGTGTCTTTCACAAGTCGTATCTTGGTTCTGGTAATCCACATGGTTAGGGTCAAATCTCACATCAAGTTGCGCCCAGCGGCTAAATTCGTTGTCCGTTCCATACTGCCTGAATTTTTTACTCTCCCCTGCCGAAACATCTGTTTGACTTGTCAACACACTCGGTGAAAGTTGTAAGTTGGATCCTTCAGTTGCACGGTCCCATGACTCCTCTCCTTTCCTAACGTCAGAATCACATGTTCCTTTGTTACGCGCAAATTCCTCAATGAACTTACGAGCAGCTGTAGAAGCATGGCGCGCCCCACGAACGTTGAAATAATTCTTTGTTTGATTTTCATATGAAGCACGAACATAGCCGACCTCGCCTTTCTTTTTCTCGCGCTGCATTTTAGAGTAGCATGCCGTGCATACACGTATATCTGCATACTCACTTGAATTGCCTGATTCACACTCGTGCAGTGTACTTCCCTGTTTAATTTCAGTATTCCTGAAAAGTGGTGTACTTTTAAACAACAGCATTCCAGAGAAATCGTAGCAGCACTATGAAACGTGTCAGCATTCAAACTGCCATTGACCTGAATTGCCATACTTCTAACGTGGCAATTGGGGTTGATGCCCCTTTCCAAAAAGAGATGGCAGAATCCAATGTCTTCGATGCCTGATCACACATTTGATTGAAAACCAAACAGCGTATACATATCCTTGGAGGTAGAAGCTTACTGTTTGGCCCGTTTCTACGCAAGCTCGTCTGGGAGCCCCCGCAAATGTCGCACTCCCAACCGTCGTCATCCGGGTAACATGCCCTCTTCTTTCCCGCCCGGGCCCTCATTGCTAAGGACTTTATTAGAAGCTGTGTACGCAAATATCTTCTTTATTCAATTTCTTTATAAAACTTGTGAAGTCCTTTGTACCTTGTGTAAAATGTTACTACTATGTACATGGTATGACAACTGAGAGTCCATCAACGCTGCATTGATGAGCTGCGGTCAGATTCAGATGAAAAATGAGCGCTTATACACTGTATTCCGTACACTCCCGTCGTCTTTGCGAAGCTCTTGCTATTCACCTCCTCTGACACGTAACACGGCGATGAACTCATTTATGGCATGTTCAGAAGCTATGGAAATCATCATTTGTCATTTTGGTGTACCAAGTAAGACGTATCATGTTGCCTGTTGCGTAATTCTGTGAACAAGAGTGCGCTATCACTACCAAATCCGTGCTCACACCATTCCCATCCTGATGACGACGGGATTTGCTTGTTAGATTGTTTAGTATGATGTGAACTCCATTTCGTTGTTTCGTTTTTTCTGGAAGAAATCGTGCAATCCCCTTGGCTTAATGCGCGACATCTGATTGTCTAATTCGAACGCGCTGTTTACCTGATTGACAGTCAGATTTTCCCCAGAGCGGTATGGTTCTCACCAACTCTCAATGAGAAACAACATGTTACAATCCTCTCACATGAATGTTGACCCGAACTTGCTTTACCTCTAATGACAGTTGTAAGTCCACCCTGGCACGTTGCGTGGCCGAACCCTTGAGAAGGATGTGCAGCTATGCTTGAACATTTCAAGAATATGTGTGCACTATAACTGTCATTAGAACGAATAATTTTGGGCATTTAATCAACAAACCTAACAACGGTGCACAAGGCTCTACAACTTACAAGGCTGAAGTATCTTTTATCATGTCTTTTGAAGTTACTGTTACAGCTACCGCCGGAATTTACACCCTTCCTATGAATGATGATGAGATGTGTAAGCCTGTGGATAGACTAAAGACATGGACATTTGTCAACCTCAGTTTTTGAAGATAGAAACTGTGCTACACGATCTAACACGAACTACCCCATGTTGCGCGAAACCCTGAGATTAGAATATATTGATGAACCTGTTTGTGTTGAGCCGGAATCCTGTTCTGAATTCGAAAATGATGATCAATATAGCTCTCGAGTGAGACTTGCATCACAATGAGGAGCATGATGTTGCTAATTATATAAAATATGCTGGTTAAATTCAAAATCCCGCTTGCTCCCCTACCAATCCAATTGCTTGGAAGGTAAGAATTCTTTTATTCTTCACTACCCTTTCACGAGAGCTGCAGTCCTCTTAACAAAAATAAACACAGAAAATTTCTTCAATCGAAGTTACATCACCTGCTGTCACGGAACTCTTTCAGTGGAACATGTAACACCTCTATGATTGTATTATCCCCGGCCTCTTAAACTAGGGCCCTCGAAACCTCGACCCCTAGGGCCACGACCCCGGCGACCTCTACCTCGACCACCCGGCACATGCTCCCTCTTAGCAACCTGGTCATTTTCTTTCATATCATTATGACCACGAACTGCTGTACGTCGGTGAGCATTGTTTACTGCACAACCACATTGTGATTACATTTATTGCCATTCATTCACACATCTGTGCTACTGGATTTTATTGAGCTGAAATCTCACCGCCGTTGTCCAGGGCTGCCTCAATTTCCGTTGGGACATCAACCTGCATGCCAACATCTAGTGCATCAAATGAATCATCATACTCATCTTCATATTCTTCAGCAATTTCCAAGAGCTCAAATGTCTTCTGTTTCATATCTTTCACTTGTCCAGGTCGGGCATCAAATGAAGCAGATTTCCCTGCACAGTCAAAATGAACACCTTAACTCATTCAAGATCAGGGAGTCCCTAGATTGATAGTTTCACCACGAACCTGGGGCATAATGGATACCACTGCGGGTGGCTCGTTTCTTTCCATCACTAGACACATTGCTGACAAGCATGTCAACAACTGCTTGTACATCCCATTGCATGCTGATCAAGCACGCTTCTATGATCTTATCTTCTTCTTCAGGAAGGCATGCTTTTACTGCCAATATTAACTCGCTCTTGCGCACATGATTGAGCTCGTGCTGCTCTGACTTTGTATCAACTTGAGTAGTATCTAATTGAGCTTCAATCTGTCCAAGTTGCGAGTCATGAAACTGTGCCTCATCGCTTCCAATAATGGCACATAGGTAAGCAATCTCATCATTGTTCAATACTAATATTCCTTCTCGAATCTTCTCATGCAGTGCATCCAGGAGGCCAAAAGATTCAAGTTTGGAAACCAAGCTATCTGTGCGCCCTTCACTTAGAACCTGAAGCAAAGAATTGAGAACCGAGCCCCACGTATGAGCATCAATTATCAGCTTAATCAGCATGGCAGCACACCTGTAAATCATTCAAGCATGATAGCAATAACTCTCCTCCGTATGGAGCCCATTCATCAGCTGCCTTGGATGTAGATGCCCCAAGTTCACCATCTTGAGAACGAAGAATTCCTTCAGTGATAAGATGGCATGTAAGTGCTACACACGTGTCCGTGATCACACAAGCTCGAGAGTACAAATCCGTTTCTTTTGATCCCTTACCAAGGCTAGCAACAAAGCTGGTTAGAAGGTTATGCATGTGTGCAACAGAGTGTGTGAACATGTGGTCTGCGTCACCCATGATTGAGTGGCACAATCGGGGAGCAGACAAAAACGCTCCAGAGAGCATAAATACACAGTCCTCTAGGCAACTTAAAATGTCATCTACCTCACTGCCACATCGCTGCGCATCTAGTCCTTCAATCCAGCACCTCATTGTGTCCAAGTGATTCTCGAGATAGATTAATGCTGTAGCCAACTCTGTATAAAGATACAATAGAAACTCAGTTTTGTTTTTTAACATGGCCTGTAATCAACTTGTGGCACAGTGTACACGAATACTCATCACCTATATCGGAACCTGCAAAATAGTACCTTTGAGAGTTGAACTCTTTCCCAGAACCGTGTCAAGAATGTTTTTAGTGACTGGAAGCTGATCGTAGGCATACATAGCGCAAGTACTCAGGACTGAGGTAACAGAACTCAACAAATCCAGCAGTAACGGCTGGTTCCTTCCTGATTGTCTCCTCCTCACATGACATGCACGAGAAAGAGTATCTAGAACCATGAGACGCAAATGCCCCCATAAAGATTTCTGTGTTTCTGAGAACGGAAGATTTTCAAATGGTCGCCTGCAAGAACTTGAACCGAGGTACGACAGAGAGACTTCATCATCAGTGACTGACACCACAGCAATATCAAAGATATTCAATACAACTTGTCAAAAGCAGTTTTTATATTGCTAACGGAGTCATTCGTACCAAGCGAAGTTCAGAAACGAATCAAGGTGAAGTTTATATTCCACTGTTTGAACTACAGCCGAGAACTCTTCATCTGAGAGCGTGTTTAGCTCTTTGTACGCCTCGCATAGTGCTGTAAAAACCAAAAAGTAATCGACAGACTTTTCTCGCACGAATGGGAAGAAGACACGAGGGTCCATTGCTGTTAGTGGCAAAAAAAAATCAGCGGCCAAAGGATCCTCTTAATATAAAACGAAGCACTTATAACTGGATCTTATTGAACTTTCCTGAATTGCTGGTTTGGTGACGGCGAATTATTCTCCACCGCCGTACTTGCAATCCTCAAGGTGAGTTGCTCGAAAACAGGCATCCCAGCCCCAGTGCAAGCCCACACAAGTTAGTCGAGTATAGTATCTTCCGCAGGTATTGGGAGGTCTTTTTGACTAGTATTCTTAATGGCGACGGTGTTTCTAAGATGCCTTTTTTGCAATGAATCCCTCGAGCACACGTATAGCGTCAAGTGGTGAAGTAACCACTCCCAGGACTCGACGAGACAATCCGACAGAAAATATTGACTCTTTCTCAGCTTCTTGCCGCGCAACCTATGCTTTTGAGAATGATTGTATCTTAAGTTATGGTGATAAATACTATCAAGTGTATCACCCGGTCCCTCATCCGACACACACACACACACACACACACACACACACACACACACACACACACACACACACACACACACACACACAC
>JAULKQ010008148.1:0-13491 GCA_032356285.1 Smithsoniella earleae | reverse complement strand
GGGGAGACGGGGACACCCCCGCGGGAGGGGGGGAGGACGGCCAGCCGCTCTTGTGCCGAGGGGCCATCACTATGGCCTGCCACCTGCCAGGGGTCCCCACCAGATAGACGAGTCCGCTTCCCGGGGGTAAACTGTGCCTGATCTATCTCCCCTTCCCCCCGGCGGCTGCGGTGGCCCCCCACCATTGCTAGTGACTCCCGCAGCACGTGCACCCTACCTACTGGGCTGTCCTACACAGCACCAGCCCTCTGAAACTGCGCCTTCTTCTCAGGGCTAGGCAGAGTGAGTGCAGACACCGTTTGTGCATGTGAAGACAAACCTGGTCAGGAGAGCGGGGATGTTCATGGCCACTGCCTGGATCTTCTGTAAAAATCACAGGTTGGTTCAAGGAGCGCTTGGCCCCTGGATTGCTGGTGCGACGGTCCTGCTCCAGGAGCTGCTTCAAGTAGTCCACTGCCGGGCCTTGCCCTTGGGTAATGGTGCGAATCAAAGCTTCTAGCCCACTGCCGCCCTGCTCTCACATGCAGTTCTGTAACCATTTCAATCTATCTATTCTCGAACGAATAGGATAGTAAAACATTTGTTAGAAAAACTACAGGGCAACGAAATGCTGGCCAAGATATTGACAGATTGACAGAGCAAGTGCACATGCGCCAAGGAGACAACCTGAGCTACACAAGACGCTGTTGCTGTAGTACGCTATCAAGGAGTGCTATGCTGTGCTGAAACATATATGCCCTGTAGCAACGTCTAGCACATGTCGACTTTTTAGACCTCGCATAGTTACCTATGCGAATACAACCTTATGTTTCTCGTAGCGCAAAGTAGTCATATCTGTTAGTCTAAAAAGGATGAGTCTAGAACTTGAATTGTCAGACCGCTCAGTTCGGTTCCCCCCAAGCTGTGGTGGGGCTAAACAGAGCTTGAACAGCGAGCAAGACATGTCACAAATTATCGTTTGGATGTTATCCCACACAGTGTACCGAAATCGATGACGAGTGGTTGGAATCGAAAAGTGCCAGATACATACTGGGTTTGACTGATTCAATTGATCGTTGACCTTAATCATGACTCACACACAGTGGTTCGCTGTGCCATGATTAATCATTCAACAACGGGCTTACCTAAACCACAGTTAGTGAGAGTGTGACCGTTTCGAGTATAGAGTTTAGAGGCCGTAACACGCAATAAGTGAATTCATTGAAACTGTGAATGCAAAACCGCCCTGCACGGGCCCCTGCTAAGTGAAACCGATAGTACTGCACGCTTGAAGCTCAACCGTACGCTGTGCAAACACTCCACCTCATGGAAGCGTGTCGCGTTTGAATCATGACTGTGTCAACCAGGAAAGAGTACGCAGAAAATGGTTAAGTGCAAAGCGGATCAGTCTGCTGCCGCCAGGACTGTGTAATAATTTTTGTGCATGGTTAAATGCACAAAAAGACAGAAGACAACAGTCGGGTTGTCTCCAGTTTGCAGAGGGGGAGTTGGAACAAGTGGAGGAAAGAGGGAGCTGGGGTCGTAAAGTATGTCAAAAACTGGCCGCAGCATTTAAGTCCGGCGGGTTAGTAGTATAGCGCGATTTGGGTGGCCCTGGTCTTTGTGCTTGAGCAAACCGCGCATGTGCCGCAGGCACACTATCCCAAGCAGGTGCTGCCACACCGTTTCTGGACGAACAGTGATCGGGGTCTTCTGGTATTAGTTAGTTAACACCAGCTGTTCAATCGCTGTACGTTTATAACGGTGTCTTGAGGTAGAATGTTTTGGAAGGACGTCGGTTCTACTTTTTAAACTATTGCCCCAGGCTCATTAGACCTGTTTCTTTAGGGCAATCTATTCTTCTGCTTTCCCAGTGATTAGTAGACTTGCAAAGCTCGGAGGTACTGTCCTCGCGTATATAGATCCCTGCAGGTTCATCCATGCCGAATGCGTGTTCACTTGGCAATCAGGCTATGGTAGAGGCAGATTATACGGGAGTATTGTACTCTACTGTGCTGTACTCTATGCTATGATATGCGTAAGGGCTGGATTGTGGATGACAAGTTTGGGTATTCATCTCACCATGTTACCGCCGCACGGAACGAAGAGCTCACCTCGAGAGGCTGCTCAAGAGTCGCATCTAGCCTGGGCTCAGTTGCTGCTCTGTGAAATTGGGGATCGCTTGTGTCCGTACGTGCTGAGTATTGTTGCAGCTGCTGCTCAGCCTCCTCTCGCATGCTTGGCGAGACATTAACAGTAGACTGAGCTGCACCACCCTGTCGAACTAGCCTTTGAAAGCCCTGGTTGCCGGGGTCTTCCTGTAGGCTAAGTCCGCTTGGCTCAGCGATGCTTCCAGCTCCCCCATGAGGTGTGCGGCTCAGGCTTGCTATCTCTGCCAGGGAGTCAGTCACTGAGGGAACGTTTGATTGCAGCAGAGCTAGCGCACGCTGTCTGTGCTCGTTGCTTTGTATGCTGATTGTTGGGTACACAAGCACCGTGTACACCAGAGCTCCTGTGCGTAGCCTTTGCCAGAAGACTATATGCACCTGCATAGTAGAACATAGGCTGCACGCTTGCGTTTTGCTGGGTTTGTCTACATGGCGACGGAAAGTCGGTTCTCCTCACCAGTGACGGATCCGAGACGCCCTGAAACTGCAGATTCTTGAATTCGAACACGTGTCTAGTTGTCCTCTGTACGCCGCCTGTCAGTGCTTCACGTTCGAACGTGTGGGCTGGCTCCGAGATTGTAGGGGCTAGTAGAGAAACCGAGGCATCCGGCTGGCGTTGAGGCTCCCAGTTAGCGACTGCAAACGGACACAACGTAACACGCTACACCAACTGAAAAACTTCTGTACAAGTATCATTGATACATGTAAACCTGAGTAGGAGTACATAGAAACGGGTGCTGGACGTGAACGCACAGGCTGCAAGCACATTGTAGTTCGATGCAACGACAATACATGCAGCTCTGCTTGCGTGACGAGCTGCTCGGCCTCGATTGAGCTTAAATACATACTCGTTTGGAATTCTTGTGCAGTCACGATCTCTGGCTTGACATCGAGTGCTTGTGTTGTTGGGCCGTTGCACCCAACATCGACAGCTACTCGAAAAGGCCTTGGAAACGGAGCCATCCTGAGAACTGGGAGCATCCAGCTGCTGGGAGCGTCAATTATTTCGATTCTTACATATTCTGGTAGCTCGCCCTGCGCGACAGCTCGCATTTACGCCCATGCTGAATGGGTTAACTTCGACTACCGGATGTGAAAATAGTTTAAGAAGTAATTCGGTGAGGGTACCGATGCCCATAAATGGGCGTTAAATACTACTTCTATACTTTATAGCCTGCTCATGTTGCGCATTGTGCTGTGCATGGTGATTTCCCGACCCTTACTGGTCTGTACGTTCATTCATGACTATGTACAGTTGCATTTGAAACAAACAAACCCGATTATAAAGCAAATTTCAAGTTTGATAGGATTCGTGACGTTCAGATGACAAGAACAGGCTAGTCCCTGAGAAGGTAGGTGTGGGAATACATGTGTCGACCTGGCTAACCTTGAATTGACTCCAAAATATATGCAGGTAGCTGTACCAGCTAGTACTATATGTTGCTAAAAGGGTAAGTTTAGTCATTACGACAGGGTCAGATATTTTGGCTCGTCCTTTACCTTCCTGAGCGTGCAATGCTCGTCCATGCGAGTGGCGATAGAGCTGCTGTTCGATGTACGTTGAGGTTTGAGCTGACGTAGAAGAAGCACACAAACTTGTAGTTAAGGCTTTGATTTATTGATAGCCATGATACGTAGCGCTCACTGCTGAGTGAGGATTGAACAAATCGCAAAACGACAAGCGAAAATAATGACGAAGGCGATTGAAGCGACTGCTCGCAAGAGAAGCAGATGAACGTATTGTACATAAACTGCAACACAAACCGTTTTGAGTATACTACAAGCTTCGAGGCGCACCCGTGAGAGACTGCTGGAAGCCTGAGAATCAAGTTGTTTGAGCCAGCCTTCGGACGTCTCGTTTGCTGAATCTGTATTCGGATATCTCACAAACTGCCGCTGCGCTGCATGAACGCCTTGAAAGTATGCCAGATTAATATTAGGGTCGGGAGGTATGGCTTTGAGCTGGCCAGCGTAGAGCGCAGCTAAGCTCATGTATAGTTTGAATTGAAACGCCCATCACAAGCACCCCCTTGTGGGGCGCAATGGAAATCAAATATCACGGCTATTGCAGATAGTTAAACCAGATTACCACTGAAAACACATTAATGCGCGACTCGCGTAACTCTCAGCCATTCCGAGTACCATTTTCCTCTCAAATCGGAGACCGCGACAACTTGCACTGCATGCAACTACCATGTGCCCATGACCACCATTCAGAAATTGTTTGCAAAAGATACAGTAAGCTGCAGTACACCCAGTCCTAACTTGCGTTTATCCACTCACTGGGCTGCCGCAACCGGTGATAGTACATCGCACAATCAACACTCACATCGTATGATCATCCGCAAGCGCTACTGCTTGTAGTACATCATTCCTTTCTGCTTTGATGTTGCTATTGTGATCCTGGTTCCCTTTCCGCCGTATGTTAGTGCCAGACGCTTTTTGCATGTGTGCATTATAAGCGTGTTAACCGTAAACTTGTTATATATTCACTAGTATCCCGATTTGTCGCGCACCGGCATTACGATCTCCACCGAATCTGTTGATATATGTTGTGTTTACATCACCCAGTTCACCGAAGGAAATGCCTGAGGAGTTTCAGACCTTAAATTGTCGCCTTTACACCCAGGGTTCAACCAATTGACACTCAATTCTATCCATGCATCCACAAAATTCGGACAACTTTTGTGCTTACGGGTGCAAGTAGAGCGTGATTCATCTCACCCTTTGAACCTGACCAGAAGGACCTACCCACTTGTTTTCTACATAACATGCTGCTGGCCTCACCGACGTCACTCATAGCTTATTCGTAGCGCTCCCTCCTGTAGAGATGTAGCAGTCTTACGGTTGCCACGGTACATAATCAATCTAGGTATGAAACATTGCGAGGGGAACGGGGTCGCCCGTGTTAGTTATTATTATCCGATTGCCCGTATTCAGATATTTCTAAATTCGGATAATAAAAAGTTTTTCTTCCCAATTACAAGGTATCTCTAATAGATGCCCGGGCAACAGATTGGCGCGCATTGAGTTCTTAACGGAATTCACAAACAACGGAACGGCCTCGGTTCAAACCGATTAAACGAACTCGTGTTACTTTGATCTTATTTTCGCAGCTGCTCAATAATTTGCGTTGCAGACGTACATAGTGTGGGCTCTGTGGCTCCATGGAGGAGCTGACGATGAAGTAAAACAAGCAAGTGTAATAGAATTGCTCGGGAAAGTGAGCTGACATTTGAGGGGCTTCCAGCTGCAGTCGAATCCAGCCTCTTGTGTTTGTAACCATGCAACACACAAATTCGCGCCAATAAGTCTCTCTTACACCCGCTTCTCCACCAGTTAACGCCACCGACTCGGTCCTCGCTGTTCGGGCTGAAACTTGTTCTGAAGGCAGCGGACGTGACCCATTGTAGTGATTAGCTGTGAAGAGAGCACTTGTTTCCAATGGAAGGACTCCACCCAGTCTCGACATTCTGTATTGAAGCTCACAAGGAATTCTGTTTGAAGAAAACGAGCCTTGGGGTGGTTAGCCGCAAATTGTGTACATCATGCATCGTCGATGAAACCATGAACGACATGCGGCCTAGGGTTTCAGCTCCGGCAAGGTAAGCAGGGGCGGACACGGAATATGTTCTACTTCATGAGCAAAGGATATATGTTGGAGATGAAGCGAAGATGTCACTCTAGGGACTTCGTGGGACAAAGTCTGATAGGTCTTGGTCTTTGACACATAGCAGCATTACACTATTCTTATTGGTCCCTCAACCCCTTGATGTGCGTAACCCGGCTAATGAAGAAGCGGCAGCTGCGAATCATTGTACATGGATGTAATTGAGCTTTAACTTTTTCTGCCCTGTGACAGACCGTGTGTTCTCAGAGTTCATCGGAGCGCTGCAGGCCTTCGTGCCATGAATTTAATCGAAACCTTGATATTAGTCATTTCTAGTCATTTGCTTACAATGAGTAATGAATGAAGTGAAAAGGCTGCTTGGGTGCCTTGGGTGCAGCACTTGGGCATCAATCCAAGCCGCAAGGAGCGGCATTCCCCGAATGAGCCCGCTTGGCTGGATCTGTGCGCGAGCTGGCAGGCTTGCACTCAGTCAACATGAGGAATACACCGGTACACCGGAAGTGAATTCCAGTGTACTCAAGAGCACCGAGAGCTGTGCCACTGGACGGAGCAGCTTGACCATTCCTAGATGGGATGGGATTAGATACCATGCATTCAATTCCACTTCTGGCTGCGTTGGGAGTTTGCGCAAGTTGAATCACTATCCGAGCAGTAAGGTCTACTTCTCGTTCATGACTTTGACAATGCAGGCAAGATGCCTTCTTCGTCGAACTCGATGTATCTCCGCGGCGACCTCAGTTCTCTCCTTGACTTCACAGCTGCTCTATGTCATTCGGACACGAACCCGCGCCATTTCCGCTGCTGGCCAAGCAGTCGGTTTAGTTTAAAACTACTTCCCTTCGTTATGATAAGTTTGCTAATCTAGCTGCTCTAGTTGCCCCGTTGATCTATGAACTTTGTGACATCTTTGTTTTTGTACTCATGTGCAGGCCCACATTCTTTTGCCCCTCACCATAGATTTGCCTGCATCCTGGCGTCTCTCCACGCGCACTGGTCATAACGTTGATGACCCATCGTTACGTCCTCGTTGTTGCAACCCGTTTAGTGTACCTAGTCCATCTGACGATGAGTTCATCGATCAAGTGATAAGCGCACTTCAACCCGGCAGACTTGCGCAGCACAGTCACAAGAGTGTCACTTCGATAGGGACGAAGAACTTGGCGTGGTTCTGCGATTGGCGTTAGTGGTTATACTGTGCCCGTTGTGAAACGGGGAACAAGTGTCCAAGAGATCGCTAGTAGCCTGCAGTAGGTGAAGTGAATGCCTTTTTGACGAACAAGGTGCTGCAAATATACACGCAGAGTTTCCCCAGTTTCGCTTCGACTCTACCTTCGCTTCGAGTGTATGATGTGTTTGTATTCTCAGAGTGCGACTTCAGTGCTTATTCCCACCGTGTTCAATGTGCGAATCATCTCCAAGCGTCGTATTTGGGATGCACACAGTCTGATTCATATTGTCGCCCCCAATTCGTGACAGGTGGCACGAGCTCATACCCCATCGGCATAACATTATGCTCAACACAAAATGGTTATGAAACTACATAGCATCTCGGAATACTTTACGGAACCCAGTATCGCACTTATGCTACTCCACTCGGTCTCTCGACCAGATCAGTGCAGCTTTTCAACCTGTGGGATCTCATCCACGTAAAAACTGTATCCACTAAAGAGCTTTTCAGAGAATGCATAAATTCAAGGATTGGCTTTCCAGTACATGGTGTTGACGAGCTGCTGGAGGAGGTTGGATAGCAAATGGACCTGCTCTCTCTCGTTAGATGTGCAGTCCTTTTCAATACGAACTTCTGAAGTTCCATATTATGTTCGTGTCTTCTTGCTCGAGTGTCCAGAGATCAATCCAAGACACTGCAGATGCAATGTCACGACACGAAGGGACACCTGACCATATCCGAGGATCCAAGATTCTGTTCTGAGTGGTTGTTCCAAATAGAATTCCATTTTTGAAACAGATCTTCTTGTCTCGTTTTAGCGATCGATGTTCTTTAGTTGAGAGGTAGATTGATGTAGCTGCATTGGGAACTCGATGGCTGATAGGTGAGCTCAGATCATGGGACGAGCTGCTAGCATAAATTTCCCAATGGGAATGTCTCTATAAGTTTTTGAAGGGCATGAAGACAGTGAGAGATCCTTTTTTCCACGGATACTCCGGACAAGATAGTGCGACCACCTGAGTGAGTAACCCTGTATAGCTGACGCAGCCGAGACAGTTGGGAATCCGACACTACATGAAACTGTATACCCGCGGCAATGCTAATTGCCCAACCGAAAAATGTTTCTATAATGTAGCCCAGTCCACGTCCGAGTTCATTGAACTATGATTTTTAGACTCCCGCAAATAACTGGATTTTTTCACTGAAGTAATGCACTAACGTAATTTTCAACGATCCCAGGGATAACGTTTAAACGGCGAGTTGCATCTTGCCCCCCGAACCCTTACACTACGTTCAGGTGTCGTTCATGGCTGGCTGCATTCAAGCAAGCTTTCATAACAATACGCCAGCTTGGAGGGCTCCTGTATTCTATGGACCCATGGCTTCGATCGCGCGAGATTCTATCGTTACATCGAGCTATGCGAGTCTGGGGCTCGAGATGTTCGTTGAGTGTTCGCGCGAATCCACGCTTGAGAGACCGCGATCTTAGGTAGGTTAGCCTTCCTCCCCACAATGTAGGAGCTTAGCTTGTCTCTTTCGAAACTCATCAGTCAAGTGCTACGGTAATTGGTCGCTGGCTGCGTGGTTGTTCTGTACAAGGCATCAAGGCCCCACTGGTACCAACTGCTCCGTACGCACGATGCAACAGCTATAAGCGATGCACGGAGTTCGTAGGCCTCAGCGCTATATTTCGTGCATGGACTGATAAAGTTGGTAATACTATGTAAACGCAGACGATGGCATCTAGTTCACAGACCTTCTCATTCCGCTCCTTGGACACCCATCGCTGGTACAGCGTACGTTTACCATGGACTAATCAAGTGCGATGATCATAAACTACGATATACTGCAGTGGAATAGCACTTCAGTAGTCCAATGTAGCCCTCGCAAAGGGTTGGAAGAGCGTGCGATGCCAGTCCTCTCAGTTTTCTGCATGTCTGAAACGCAAACCATTGTACTTTTAGGCGAAGGCGCTTGAAGCTGTAATGGACTCAACACTTTCAACTGCGTCTCGTAGTTACTACCGATATCCGTTTGCCGAAGATGCGTGTCTTGTTTCACGCAGAGCGATCGCAGGCGACATCTTGAGGCATTGTTACATAAATTTCCCCTTTTCCAACCTGCTTGCGACGCTGAAGTCCTTGATCTGTGGTCAATTTCAAAGCCTTTCACGTCCAGATTTCTGCGGACATGACGTACCCCAATGCCTTCAGGATTGATCAGGGATCCATCTGAGCCACTGATGCCATCTGCTGACCACTCTCAGTTCAAGTACGTAGTACAAAATCACACATTTCTGCATCGTGCTCTCTGAATGATGCACCTGTGCTATCCGATGAAGAACGTCAACAGGAAGTTGAACATGCACTCATTGCACAGCTGAGTGAAGCAAGGAGTGTAGTGTTTGAATCTATCGTTCCCATTTCATTGGTGAGGGCTATCAGAGTTGATGCAAATGACTGCAGGTAAACAGGAAGGCATAAGACAACTCTACAAAGCTAATCATCATCATTTGAAGAGACTATTAGAGAGAACCGATGAAGTGGTGTTACATCGTCTTGCTGTGATTTACATGTATGAAACTAGAAGGTGAAACCAGATTTTAGCACTCAGTCCAAACTAAACATGGGCTGAATTTATCTCCAAGGGAAGCCAAGAATACTCAAAAGCCTGGAATAGTGCAAGGCAAGCTTGTGCTACATGTTTTCCCCATGTAACTAAAGAACAAGCTGAATGGGTCCCCCTTGAATTAGACTGTTCAGTACACACAAGATCTTGTATGGCATTCTGTTCCATACTGGCAATACCATCCCATGACTACTGTCCAATGTTGTGATTTAGAGCTGGGCATCGACATGACACTTGTTCGAGTCACATCATACAGTTTTTCATTGTTGTCACAGCTCTCACACTGCGTAAAATAGTCCAGCTGAAACCAATGCAAAGCTGCTACCATGAAAGTCGATGGGCACCACATAGTCATATTTGAACCTTTATGTTGAGTTCATCTTTGATCATCTTTTATTCATCAAGAGTTTAGTTGCACCGTCTAATCACAGCACTTACGTTAGGATATTGCCACAGTCATCAAGTTGCGTCTGAATCGAACTTTCACCACGCAGACTCTTCAGTCCCTGACCCGTGAACTACAGCTATAGAAGCCTGGTACAGAAATTCCTGTGTACTACGTACCAATTGTCCTGGCGAGTTTCAGGAATTTTTCAGAAGCACAGAAACTCCCCTGGGTCCTGTCTCTACACCTGCACATCTTTCCGAAAGATGACAGCTGGGTTCGTAGCTTTCCGCTTCGCGCTGCACTTGGAGCGGCTCACTTCTACGCAAACACACTTGCGTTACTTGTCATAGTTTAGACGTCCCGAACGCGGTTTCAGGCCTGCATACCATCACGAGCTGGTCCCCACTCGCACAATTCCGCACGTATATCTGGAAAGTGCGGAAATTAATTGAGAACATGCGTTCCAAGCCTTTTCCTAAATCCACTGTCCCCACTATGCCCTCAACCTCGCACAACTGTTGAATAAATGTAGCCTTTCCCCACAGACGAGCCACCCCCACGTCGAATCGCTACAGCAGTCCCTTACAGCGCCCAAAGCCTTCAAACGAGAAACTATCGAGCATCGCTTAGGATTCCGTGTGCCCGAAGTACAAAGTTTCTTCGAAATTATCCATCGGAATCGCAACCTTAAACTTGGATCATGATTGCAGGCACACCTGGCTTTTGTAATGTTTCAACATCTTGTCACTAACAGGTCGCGGTTTTCGATTACAGGCGATTATCCGCGTGGATAATCGTGCTCCCAGAGACTTGCACCCCGGCGCAACCTTGTACATTTGCTAAGACTTGATAATTCGCTTCCACGTCGATGTAATGAGAGACTACCTAGACTACCTAGACAAGGTATGTAGACTTGCTGTTGCACATACACCTCAAGCGAAGGTCAGTTATCAGAGGATGTGCTCCATGTTTTTCAGCATATGTACGTTAACCCGGGTTCCTGAATCTGAAACCCAAGGGTACACAGGCTGTCTGCGCTATGCCCTACCCATGATCGGGGAACACGGTCCTGTAGCGGTTTTACCTTCGTCAAGTTGATAATTAGAAGGCGTCTGCAGGCATGATCGCTGTCTCTCTTCACAGAGGACAACAGTTGAGTGGTTGTATAAAACGTATATGATGCTTAGTATCCGTAGCATGCAAACACTAACAATGACTGTAGGAGGGACCAGAGTCACGGAACCATCATACGCTAATAATGAAAAGAAGAGTCCATACGGGATGATATAACTTTGATTGAATCATATAAACACTGCGATCTAATTCAACATTATAGCGCGCACACAAAATCTTACGTCACTTCAGGCAGATTTATGCATGATACTGGTCATACTGTGCGCAGCAAATGGCTAAACACGAATTCCCTGTCACCGGAGCTGTGTATGTCAGGCAAGTGACGACAGGAAACACCAAGGTGACAGTTTCGTGGACTTGGGTGCGGATGAATAGTTTCCAAAGCTGCGGAGTTGGTTTCTCGCAACCTCGCTTACGTACGCACTGGAGTCCTGATAAAATAATAGCTATCTTGTCCCTTGCAGTTTCCCTTGCCCTGAAGTCGCCATGGGGTCGCAACGTCGGTTACCGTTCTCTAGAGCGAGAAGTGCGTGCGATCATCTCGCAAGTTGTACAGATTTTCCTACCTGCGTCAACCGTGTGAATGCTGCTTTTATGCCAGATATTTCCTTAATCGCGTCTGCAAAAGCAAATAGCGCGGGATGAGTAGTCAGGCCCAGCCAGGTGTTATCACTACCCATGGACTCGAACTGCATGGATACAAAATCAGTCTCGAAGAGCCTCCCCGCCATAACCCGAGAGCTCATGGAAATTGATGTTGTGAAGGAGCAAGCAGTTGAAGTACTGGCTGTTTTAGGGCCAGGACCCGTTGTAGGGGACAGCACTCGCCCGAGGGAATATTGCGAATATCGGCGCCACGGCTTCGAGTCTATATCAAGCAAACCGGAGAGTCCTGTGAATGGAATAGAGTCTTTATCAGCTGGCCTTTGACATATCAAACGTATGCACGTTTCCCCTCTGAGGTACTGACCGTACAACCCTGAAGTGCCAGCTAAGTTAATTCAAATCCGCGTCGAGAAGGCGTCACGCGCACTTGCCTAGCCTGCTCGCCTATACGAGCACACTAGATGTATTGGCCAGATAATTATGTGATTGCATCTATCATTCGTGAAGTTCCGTGCCTATATCAAGCGATGTCAAAGATCCAGAGGCAAACATGACCCCACTAGCACCATAAAACCAAATGACAGAGATTAAACGGCAAGAGCTTGAAGCAATAAACTGCATACTGTGTTACTTTGTGCTCCTATGAAGACTGGACAGGCAAAACCACAGGTCCGCAAGCAAGCATTGTGCCATCCAACGACGGTCAAGTTATGCTGGATTTACGATTTCATACGCAAACACATCCACGTATCTAAGAAGTATCATGGCTTTTGATAACATTTGCTAGAGCTGCGGTGTCACATCGTTCCGCAATGGCGAATACAGACCGGACAACAGCTGGTGCAGCTCTGAAGCCCCCTCGACGGGATCGTGACAACAGGAAAGGCTCAGAATACACCTGAATACTTCCCGTTGCCTTTCAATTAAAAAATTCCAGGGCTACCAGCTCCTGTGAATCTATAAATTGGTGCACAGCCCTGAGGAGCTCGAAACGACGATCCCGTGGCAAAATATGAATCTCTGGAATAAAAACCCAGGAATGCAATCAACGAGAGCAGCTGGCACCACACTAGGCTGGAGAGCTTCGGTACGTTGTCGCTTTGTCTACCCAGCAAAGCGTCTACTGCCGCGGAGACAGTTTCCTTGACGCGCATGCTCATCGAAAAGAAACACCGTCGCGCGAGCCGGCCCGTCGACGAAGCGCTGCCACCAAGAGGACCTGAGTTCTTCAACACAATCAGTAGCGCTGTGCCGTGCGAAGTGTCACACCGGCATCGCAGTTTGGCTCAATTAGCTGCAGCACGGTTTGAAATGTCGGGGCCCGGGCGCACGTGTTGTGGACAACGTATTGCGGGCAATGCATGGCGCAGCTTTCATAACCGCGATATATAGGTAGTCAATAATCTACAGTGTTATGGAGAGCTGTATCCGACGCTTTCATTTGAAAATCTGCGCACATGTCGCACATGCCACCTTTCCGAGCATTCGCAAGAGAAAAGCCAAGTATTTCTCTCAAAAACAAATTCATCAAAAAGAGATGCCTCGGTATCAAAATCAGGTCTTTGAAGCAGTACTATTGAAGATTCTCGATTCTACTTAACGAAATGCTTCCGGAAAGCGAGAATGTGCGACGGAATATCGGGTGAAACGTCGGATACAACTGATGATGATTACAGCGACAGACGAATAGTAAGAATAAGAATAACAACAAGTAAAAGAAGACTACGTCTATGAATAGCTCAACGTATTATAAAGGAAGATGCCAAGGCGGGCAGTGCGAACTAGATGA